>WJEZ01003095.1:0-11614 GCA_009869925.1 Thalassaphorura encarpata
TAAACGAGTTGATAACCCAGTAATGATTGCAAATGGTTATCTTTTTATCAAAACAAACTCTGAATGAGAACTTTGAAATATGAACTCCTAGTAGATAAGATAAATATTAAAATGCATCAAATAGAAGGAGCAGAGATTCGTCCTTTATAAAACTTGCAAATTCAGGAAAGTGCTCTTTTGTCAAGTCTGTTCATGTTTAACTTTTAGATTAGAACAGGTCAAATAGTTCGTTCCAATTCATAGATTCAGGATCAGAGCCATGCCTCATACAAAGTTGAAAGCTGTTGGGTGGGTAAGTGTACTGACCGAAACATGCGGTTCTTCTCTTCTGATGCGAATCATACCAATGCAATGCCAATGCCAGAGAAATTAGTGAGAGTTGAATATGTAATTTATATTCAACTCCCCCAGGAGAAATGACAACATTTGTGATTTATTTGATCTTTCTGTGTACAATCGTAAAGAGAGGTTCTACCGACTTATTTTATATCCAGGCCGACGTATGTTGCCCGCTCTGTGATCTCTTCATCTTTAACATTATATATATGGAGAATACGAGGATTTAAAAATACATGGCAAAAAAGATTTAGCTTGAACTTAATTTCCCTGAAATGAACTATGCAGAAAAATATGTCCAGTCACACGAGAACTTCAGAATTATTCACACATTTCAGATTTTTCATTGTCATGCAAAATCAAATGAGTATCTTATAAGGAGGGAATCTAATGTAATATTTCCATTCCATTGCAATTGAGTCAGATAAAAATGACCAAAGCTTGCAATTGCAATCTCTGGCCTGGCTGCTACGAACCAGGGAAAGTATAGTGAATGTGTGTGACAAGAAGACGAATCTCAAATTCCCTGAATCCTTCTTCTCCGTCCGACAGAGAAAAGAAATGAGAATGAGAGATCATTCTTCTTCGTCAACTTTTTCTGTACGTTTGCTGGGACAAGACAAGCGTCCTTCTCACAGCTTGCAATCAGATAAAGAAAGCAGAAAAGAAAACCAGTCCGGATAAAGAAAGCTCATTAGGCATGAAGCTGTATTCTGTATGCTAGATTGTCTTCTTGTCTGCCTTGAATCTGGAAGAAGAAACGGAATTCATTTTATTTCCTTGGTCTACTATGCTCCTTCTCTGTGACTAAATTGCATTAGGAATCTGGATGGACATTGGCTAAGCCTTATTTTTATTTCCAGCAGGCATAAAATTAGTAAACATTTTATTTTTCATTTCATTATTGCTGTACTCCTTTCTTAAATTCTTGCAATGATGGAAGAAAGAAGTGTCTGAGCTCTGAATTTTCATCGTCAGCTCCCGGCTAAACAATTTTCTCTTCTTAATTCTGTTATACAGGAAAGTTATAATAACAAGTCATCAATTTATGTTTGGTGGTGTGAAATACGGGGAAATGTTGCGGGAAAAGTTTTTGATGAGATTTTCGGGATGCAGCGAATGACATCATCCACAGTCAGGCCGGCTATGCTAATCAAATCCATTCTTCAGTTCTGGTCTTCTAACTTCAAATTTCGTTTTGAAGTCCAGCCTAATCTCCGTTGAAGTCAATGCTCAGTCAATTTTATCCGCTCTGAGATTTTTTATATTTAAGCAGCAAATATAGTTTTGAGCGATTCTAATCTGATCTCAATATTTGGGGAGATCATTCCCTAATTTCCTCAGTCTCAAAGTGATAAGGTTTACACAAATTGCCATGTACCAAGAAGGATTACCCAGTATTTAATACAGTAGAATGCATGGTACCCTGCAAACTTTTGTAACTTCAATGATTTCAATAGTATTAGGAAATAAAGTCTTTGACGTTTTTCCAAAATATCGGCTAGTTCTTGCTTCGAGTCAATTTTGTATAATTACGCTTCCTACAAAAGTTCGCGATAACCAGTGTGGACAAATACGAGATAATCAAGTTTAAAAAAAAACGTTCTAAGAATCTAAGGCTTCTTAGTAGAGACTTTGCAGACCATTCTTCTTTATTCATATCATAACAATGTAAAACTTGATTTAGTCATTATAATTTATTCAACTTCAAATAAAACGAATACAAGAAAGCAAATGTTTTGATGTTATATTCGTAGTGAAGTCGACTATTAGTAACTATTAGGCAGACGAACAGAATTGCCTGTGGTTATCTGCCTCGGCCCATGCCTAAAATTCGGATGCTACAGAATATTAAGAAGCGTTTTATAATTGAGTCAACTTAAATTTGCATTAAAATAGTGTTCTTTAACTTTTCTGTAGGCAAATAATACAATAGAAGCTCCCTGTCCGAGGTAAAGTAAATTAGACTAAGCAATGCTAGTGGATGAGATGTTAGTTACTACTGTAACTCGAAATAGCGTACGAAACAGTTTTATGGAAATGAATCAAATTAATCTTGGACTTGAATTCCGATCGTTACAACCACTCCTGGCTGGCTTCTTAATGTAGATGCAACTTAAACTTAATTGTATCAGCCACGGTTGTTCCATAATTGAATTGTACAAGTCTATTAATTTTACTTACAGGACAAATGCAGTAAAAAATATTATCTTCTTATGATTATTAGAGAGAAAACCAGTCCTATTTTCTAAACTATTTTGTTTCCAAATTCGCGAAATCCCACTAACTAACACTTACGCCATAATTTGTGATGCAATGCTAAGATTTTCTTCACACGCATTTTTACGCGTTGTTTCTGTTTACGGCGCTAGTTTTTATCTTGTTTCGTCTAATTTGCATTTCAGCATTTTTTTTCCTAATAAAAATGAAGATATGAGTGCTAATAAATCCAGTATTGTTTTTATAAACTTTTATGGAAAATCCCAACCACACACTAATTATCTGAACCCTGTTGCCGAACGCGGAAGAAACCCTGAATAATTTGTTGTGGTGTAAAATCATTCAAACTGAGGAGGAGAATTCTGCTAATTTACGGCAGGATCCACTTCTACAAATTCTCAAGCTCTGCACAGAACGAAGGTCACTTTATCACCTTCAATTGACTTAGTGCCTCAGATGAAAATTGTGGAAGTACAATAATGGAAGCTATAAATTTTAAACTCTTACAGGATAAGTTAGTGTCTTAGGACAATGAGCCCAACTTTTATTACTGCCATGTTACATATAAATCCATGAATACGTAAAGCATAAACGTTTCTTATCTGGCTCCTGCTGCTTTAATTAATATGAGTCCATCGTTCCTACTGCTGAGAATAAGAAGACGACAAAGTCTCACGGGTTCACATGTCCGTTCGGAGCTATTAATCTGTTTTTGACATGAAATTGACTAAAGCCGACGTTGTTAAGGTTCATTGTGTCCTATTTATTTCAAAGCTCTCAGTGCACTAGCAAATGCAGCAAACAGTGCAAATTTATTTAACTAACTTCACAGAGAGTAGAGTGGGAAACAAGCCTAAACGTACATGCAGTTTTTGTTGTTACTTCTGTATTCTCAATTTGGATACAGAATTTTATAAAATTCATATTTTCAGTGTATTTATAGTAATGTTCATTTCATGATTCGACATTGGAGGGAAAGTTAGCATAGTAAGCACATTATAATAGGTAGTGAATAGATATTTCTTGTCCATATTGGTTGTTTTGGTTCAACTATTCTAACTTTAAAAAGTAATTATTTGTATTGCTCAAGCGAGAATTAACAAGAATATTACGATGAACCGAAATATTAGAAACTTTCTTAGTATCCCAGAACATAATTAAGACAATAATTCTAGCACTCAAATTCACTCATCTTGAATCCACAAATTGGAACTGTTAAATTATAAGATAAGCCAAGTAGCAAACAGGTCCAATTTCTTAACGGAGAGTTTAGTTTTGGAAGTGTATCGAAATATAAAAGTACCACCGAAAAGTCTGAATTTCATGAGCTAGAGAAAATTTCATTAATTTCTGCATTATTTTGCTTGCAAATTCTAACCATATCCTTGTCTATTCTATGAATGCACGGATTACATGTGAAATAGAACATTCTCTTTCATCATTATTGTAATTCTAACTATAAAACGTAGCAGATGACTTGCGATTTTCACGCCCAATTTTTGACAGCAAAAACACTTTTGCAAAATTCAAGGGCAATGTTTAATTGTGTCCGTAGGCAAGCATTGTCAACAGGTACGCAAACCACGTCCGGTTTGTTAAAGAAATGTTTAGCATGTATGTTCAATTACCTAATGTTGGGATTTAAAACGCATAAATAATATCACGAACTATAGTTTCACGTTTTTCCGTACAAGTTAACGTAACCATGCTCATTGAATTTATGTTTTAGAGAAACAGAAAACTGCGAACATCTAATCATCACGCCATAATTTACCCAGAAAGTCAAATATTTAAACCAGTAGTTTCTTACATGAAAAATCTACTCGGGCAAGACAAGTACTATTCCATTCCTTGATTATCTTACGCAATGTAATGTAAATGACTTCATGCTATAGACGTGAATCCCGTCTTAACTATCGGTTTTTATGATTAAGTCATATTTTTCTGGAAATCCCATGTTACCTTAGATTGCAAAATTAGTCGATGAATTTACGTACTCATTAGAGCTAGGTTAAAATATTGCAAAAGTTAAAATGAGGAATTACGTTCCTATGCTGAGCTTTTTGAGCTTTTTGTTGATGAGGAACAAAACAATGTAAGGAAATACTTTATTCAATCTGCCTTGCCTGCCTGCTTTCAGGTATTCCCAACAATAGGAGATTCCCATCAACATGCAATCCAAATCACAAATCCATTGCAATGCAAAATACAAATGCAATGAACTTACAAAAAGGGGAAAGTTAGCAAAGCGGAGGTGGGAATGGGATCAAGTCCAATCTCTTTAATGCATTATTTCTTGTAATGATGATTTCTATGTTATGAATTTCTTTTAAAGATTTCCAGAAAATAATCACATCTTGAAAAAATAGCCATCCCAGTTTCTATGAAATATCTAGGGATTTTTTCTATTTCTTTTTAATGATTTTGATGAAAACCCACATCAGTTGTCTTTTCTGACAAAGGTGGATTTTTTCTCGTGTTAAAGTGCACCCATTTTATCTGGCAAAACATCACGACAGTACTTATTTCTTCAGAAACCATGACGGCTGCCGACCCCTGAGCTGAGTTGAGCATGCATAATCTTATATCGTATGCGAATTCTCCTCATCCTATCTCATCTTACGACTAAAAAAGTAGAGACAAGAGACAAGTTTTTTGTAAGTTCAAAGTCCGCTTTTCTTACTTGCTTGGTGGAAGCCTGAGGCTAACTAACCCAAGTAGTACCAGATATTCCACTTTAACTTAACTTCGCTCAGAGTGTGTTGTACGGCCTAAACCGGTACGGACATCATCATTTCCACTCCTTCATCATCCTCTTCCTCACATCACATCACGTCAGGACAAGTTTTTGGGTTGAGGAGTTTGTTTCATTTTGCACTTAACATATGCATTAAAAAATTTCCCCCATTGTTTGTCCCGTCTGTGTGTAAATGTGAATGTGCTTCTTTGTCTGACTGTCTCCGTGGATTAAAAAATCTTTGTGGAATAAAATATTTTGATTAATCAGTTTGAAAGATCCGAATTGGATCAAAATTTGACTAGTAAAATGACGCCAACACCAACCACAACAAAAGTCCTTACTGGGAATTTGAATAATAATCAAGAGGTGACATTGAGACGAGGGATTAGCTCTAGCTCCGGAGATAATGCCAAAGTTCTTGCCCAGACAAAGAATGTCGTCAAGGACGATAATGAGGAATTCCCACCTTTGAAAATCGTCTGGAGAAATGTTGGGCTTTTTATATATTTGCATACGGCAGCTGCATATGGGGCTTATTTATGGTTGAGTGGACAAGTCATGTGGCAAACGTTTATATGGGGTAATAAATTTAGCATTAAATTTTAATTTGGAATTTCCAACAACAATTTTGATATATTTTACTCAGGATTTATCCTCTACTGCATGTGTGGATTTGGAATAACTGCCGGAGCTCATAGATTATGGACACATAAATCCTATAAAGCAAAATTACCTTTAAGGATAATCCTCTGCATTTGCCAAACTGTGGCTTTCCAGGTAAAAACATTTCACAAAATGAAACTATTGCTTAAATTTATTTACATTTTCTCCTTTGACACATGTTGTTGTAATTTTCTCACAGAACCACATTTACGAGTGGTCACGCGATCATCGAGTTCATCATAAGTTCTCTGAGACTCATGCAGATCCCCATAATGCAAGACGTGGGTTCTTTTTCGCACACATTGGGTGGCTCATGTGCAAGAAACACGAGTCTGTCAAAGAAAAAGGCAAAGGAGTTGACATGTCTGACCTTGAGCAAGACCCTGTTGTAGTTTTTCAGAAAAAGTATGAAATTCTGAACAATTATGCATTAGAGAGGTCAAAGCACACATGACATTTTTTATAATTTTTTTAGATACTACATCCCACTTGTTTTGTCAGCATGTTTCTTTATTCCAACCCTCGTTCCATATTTACTCTGGAATGAGAAATTTGTTACAGCTTGGTTCTTTGCTGCCCAATTTCGTTATTGTATCACTCTACACATGACATGGCTCGTGAATAGCGCCGCACATTTATGGGGAGCTAAGCCTTATGATGTGTAAGAAAAACTTGTACAACTTAAACATTATAAAATGGAAACTAAAATACATTTTTCACCATTCTAGAAATATTAATCCATCCGAGAACACAAAAGTGGCATTTTGGGCTTTTGGAGAAGGCTGGCATAATTATCACCATGTTTTTCCATGGGATTACAAAACGGAAGAAACTGTCGGACGCTACCGTTACAATTTCTCAGCAGCCTTCATTGACTTTTTTGCTTGGATTGGATGGGCTTATGATTTGAAAACTGTACCAAAGACAATCGTAGATCAAAGGGTCAAGAGGACTGGTCCAGGGTCAAAGCCTGAAGTCCATGATGGTCCCTGGGGTTGGGGAGATGAAGACATACCAGCTGAGGATGTCAAAGTTACACAAATCTTGTATGCCAGGAAAAATAATTGAGTTTACTATCATTTATTTTTTTAAACTAAACTTCAGTATGTAAATCTAAATCATCAACAGAAAATGCTCATCAATAAATTCATTTTGTTAAGCCCTTTGGTTCAGCCTGTCAGAACATATTATTCCAAAAGTGACCAAAAATGTAACTAGGGGTGAAGAAAAGAAAACATTTTATAAAGTTATACAAAAAATGCAAGAATCAATTCTAGTGTTCTGGAAATCTAGGAAATAAATAGTTCATGTCATCCTATGAACTTTTTTGTTGCCACTGACCATATGCATCAAAAAGACGCCATATTCCGTGCAAAGATGGATGAGCATTATAGAAACAGATCATTTCTTCCAAAAATTCCAATTCCGAAACGGCCAGAAGCAGATAGAGCAGCGAGATTTTTCGAGTTTGATTCTGAGTTTAGGCTTCCAGTATTAGAGCCTTGGCAAACTGCATATTACGCACAAAGAGGTTAGTACATTTTAAATACATTATTTAATGCTCCTGCCAAAAACTCTGAGTATTTATTTTCCAGAGGCTAATCCGAGGATGAATATTAGACAAGAGCGCAGTAACTGGATTTTAGAGCAAATGCAAAGAAATAATTTGGCTCAGCGTATCCTACTAGAAAATGAAAGGAGAACCCAAAAAAGGTTCGTTTAAATTTGAAACCCTGATATGTAAAAAAATGTCAACTTCGTACTTCCTTCCAGGAAAATAAATTCAAAGGGACCTGGAGAATTCTTTTGTATATCAAACGTTGACAATTCAACTGGTCTTCTGCACCGCCAATTGGAGACTAAAAGCAACGGCCAATTATTCCGCATTGCCATTGATGTCACAAACTTTAGGGATAGAGAAATAAATGTTGATACTGTTGACAGACGAATTGTTGTAACAGCGACAAAGCAAGGAAAACGTGACAGAACATTGGAAATAATTTGTCCCTCGCCTGAGGCTGCGGAATTGATCACCATTAATTACCCAAAATATGGACAACTTATCGTCGAAGGACCAAGATGGATTCAAGGTTTGTGGACTCGCGTCAAGCGTTCCAACGCCAACTAAGGGGAGGAGGGTTCATTGAATAATGTTGAGAGTGTAACAGATAGCATGATTTCAATTTCGAATCTAATTTAATAGACAATCTTATCTTGTATTGTAATAAAAATATATTGCTTTAGGTAATTTAAAAAAATCTGGGCTTTTCAGAAGGTTGTTTCTTCTAATACATAATTTATTAACTTTAGTTATTGAATAAATAATTAATACCCCGTTGCATTTTGTCATGAAATATTAGATGCCTCAACAAGCTTTTGTAATCGCGCACATTCAGGTTCTTCCCCATAGTATGATTTAACAAATCCACAAATGAGTCTCTGCCTGCAAACCTTGCCACATTCTTTGCGATCTGCCTCGTCATAAATTTTATGGTAGCGCCTGCAAATTAATCAATTTTATCACTGTTCCAGGTACACGTTGAATTTTGCAAACTTACTGGTAAAATAAATCAAATTTTTCTTTATCCCCAGCCAAGATATCAATTAGTTTTCCAACACTCTTGGGTGTCAAATCAGGGATTCCATAATCCGTTGCTTTGTACTTGAGTTCCCACGTTGGCCGTACATCTGGTTTTTTATTCGCCTCTTTTAAGTTGAATGTCCAAGTTTCATGATCTAAAAGTTGATAATCTTTGGGGTCTGCATAGTAGACTCTATATGCATAATTGTTGACTTCGTATGGTGTTAGACTTGGTGCAATCCATTGGACATTAATTGGTTCTCCCTTGTGATACAATACTTTGAGTTCGTCATAATGAGTATGTCCATAAAATTGACCTTTGATGATATGGTGGTATCTGTGAGGAATTTTGGAAAGTAAAAGTCAGACGAATTCGTTATTCGTTCTTCCTCAGGACCAGACAGACCTGACGAGGATTTTGTAAAAATTCCTGGACCATACGCGGAAGCATTCATCGTGTGTCGGTGGAACGTGGCCAACAATATGAACCGTTTGTTTTTGAGCTTCCGACTTTTGAAGTTCTTTGATGAGCCAAATGGAGTTCATTTCCCGGATCCTTTACTTTGTACATTTGCCAACTATAGAAATCAAATAGTATCCTCTCAATATTAATCCGCTCTCAATTCGAGGCTATAAGAAAAAATTACACGTTAAATCCATAGCAGACATTGGAATTCAAGACTAAAACCCGAAAGCTTGGATTTATTTGAACAGAATAATGTCCAGATTTCAAATAAGTTGCTTTTTGGTCTTCCGGAATCCATTGTTTATAAGCTTCATAGGAAATATCATAAATCCAAGTCGTGGAAAGGTTTTCAGGAACACCATGTGGACTGTAGCTATAATACTCAACATGGAATAAACATTTTAAAACCATAGCTAGAATTTTGAAGTTAATTAGCATCACACGAGCTTACAAATTGACAGGGTGAGGTTCATGATTCCCCAGCACAGGAATAACTTTCATTTTTGGAAAATACTTGTAAATGATTTCTGCATTTCGTTTGATGATTGCAATATTTTCGTCTTTCTCAGTAGACCAAATATTATGGGGTATGATATCTCCGTTCATATAGAACAGTTGCATATCCTAAGACAAAATTTATTTGAATTAACAAAATTAAAACACAAATTAAGAACGTAAACTCACTGGGTGTCTATCCGCCATATCTTTCAATGCAAGTTCTAACGTTGAGATTTTAGCATCGCACACTCCCCCATGGCCAAAGAATCCAGCTTGCTTCGACTCATCCGTTGGATGACCCTGACTTTCGTGACAAAAGACAGAATTTATTGGAATTAAGAAAATTAAAACACAAATTAAGAATTTAAACTCACCGGGTGTCGATCCGCCATATCTTTCAATGCAAGTTCTAACGTTGAGATTTTAGCATCGCACATTCCTCCATGGCCAAAGAATCCAGCTTGCTTCGACTCATCCGTTGGATGACCCTGACTTTCGTGACAGCAAAGAACTTTATTATCGCACTCCGAATTTGTACCAGGAGAATACCAGGGGTCAATGTGAATATCAGTAAATTGACCAATTTTGATTCTGTCAGCCTAAGTTATAGGGTACTTTGGGTTAAACTTTTAAAGAATTATCCAAATCAAAATCAAATCATGTTTCTCGTACCCTCGGCTTGTGTATTAAACTTGTGTTTACATCTTTCCAGTTAGAAAGAAATTTCAAATCGCGTTCCGCTGGAATATTGACCGTCCATTCTAAATATGGATCTCTCGTCATACAATCAAAAGATTGGAACATGACCCCACAAAATGCTTTTGCAGTCAGAAGTCTCCTATTCTTTATAATGTAGTAAATCGACGGAGAGTAGCGTTCAACCATACCCGCACATACTTCTGAGATTCCAATTTGGAAAAATTCACAAATGAATACCAAATTTCTTCTGATATCAGACTCTGACATATTCAAATCTCTTGCCTATAAAATACAGCCTTAAAATTACGATTCCGTAATGCACTGATCTTAGAAGATGAAAGTCAATACCGAACCTTAAACATCATAAATCCAAATCCGACATCACAAGCAGAGCAAATCGCTGTATTTTGAAGTGTGTGCTGGGATGCAGATGTAAAGTCTTGAAAAACACCAAAATCCGGGAATTCACTAGCGTTGAAAGCTGGTGGAGCTTTACCTGGTTGCTTGTTTTGACTCGTCAGATGTGCTGTGACGAATTTGTCCAAGGCAAGAATCTGAGTTTGGATGTTCTCATCGGGTTCATAGTCTAAATATGTTGGAAATGAAATAAAAATTTAAAGTATATATCAAAGTTTATACATGCATGAGCAGAAACTGTATTGAATTTTTGGCAATCGCACTTGCAACAATGTTGATGTGATCCTTGACTAACTCTCTTGCTTTTTGTAGAGTATCAAAAGGAGATTTTGTCTCTTGAAATGAATCGTCTTGTTGGACATAGGACTTACCACATGTGGACGAATCAAATCTGAACACAAATACTATTATGCAAAAAACGAAAGGCCAATTTTTTGTCATTTTCTGTAGTAAATTTTTAATCCTCTTCAAACGCTAAACACTAATATTAGACTGGAAAGCTCATAAATTAATTGACTCAGCTTTTATGAATTTTGTTGTTATAAAGCAGAAATTAGTTCGAAGGTTGAGGTTTTCGCATCAATGATTCTGATTAATTAGCCGGGTACTCCTTGACATGGTTCTTTAAGTTTCCGACTAGTCAAACTCTAATTTGTCGATTAATATGAAATTGGGTCAATGAGTCTGGATATACAAAAAGCTTGTATTATTCCAGTGGCAATGACAATGGGCTTGAGTCTCAGTGGTACAACTGATTAATTGATTTTATGATAATTTAGGACCATGAGGACATTTCCAATGCATGCATATCATTGTCATTTGCCATTGACCATGGGTAGTTCTTGCGAATACGAATGCATAGAATAAATGAATTTTGAGTGCATTCTTTACAGCTTGGGACTTCGGGGTAAAATAATTTTGATAAAGTATTTCAGAATTTTATCTTCAAACACTGTATACTTAAGAAAAAGTTTTAATTAGATTTCAGGAAAGA
>WJEZ01003096.1:0-11613 GCA_009869925.1 Thalassaphorura encarpata
AAAAATCCATTTTTGATTGATTGGAACTGTAAATCCAGTTTTACCATAGTATGGACAACTGGACTTTCTTTTTTTAATGGAGGTGCAGAAATGCTGACTTCATGAATATTCATTTTATCATAAACTATGGAGGTGAAATCCTCAAAAACTTGGGTCAAGTGACGAGCAAATGCGACCACTTGAGTCAGGGTAAAACACACAGCTAAAAATGTCGAGATTTGACAGATTCCTTCAGTTAAAGTCAATGCAAATGTACAATTTTGAAAAATGACGGATTTTGTGATTCCATTGGGTTGACTTATTCGTCCAATCAGAAAAATTATTCTGTGCGATGCAAAAAGTGCCAATGCTAATCCCAAGGGTTTGAACGTTATGGTTTCTTGGCCATCCTTTGGCTGCCTAAAAATTTCTGACCTTTCAATATTCATTGATCGAAGGAGTTCAATGTGAGAAATTAACTTGGAACAATTTTTAAGAAGTAAAAATCTGATTACAATATCTGCCAAAGCACGGACACCTAAAAATGTGAGGAGTGTGATCTTATCCGATATGTTTCCTATATCAAGATTTGATATAAAGTAGTCTATGTTCTTTACTATAACTATAAATGCAATAAAAATTGAATAAAAACAGAAAAAACTGATAACCTTAACTCTGAAAGTTGTGCTACAATTACGAGGGATTTTTGGAGTAGGAAAACAACCAGAGATACAACCAGTAGCTAAAATAAATTTTAGTAATTTCTCGTCTAACACCATCGTGAATGAACTGAACGTCCAATCGAAATAAAATGAACTTGTTTGTGTCATTCCTTTCCTTTGGCTTTGGATTTCTGTTCATCCGTACCGCAACCAATTAGAAATATCGATCAATACTGTAATGTTGTGCCTCGTGAATAATTTCTGATGTCTTTGTCAAACTTTTGTCAGAAAATGTAGAAATTCAATGGACATTTTAAGTAAGAAGAAAGTTAGTTCTCTTTTAATTGAAAGCTAGCTAGACCGTAGCCTTAACTTCTTATTTCCAACATTCTTCTTGGCACAATTACAATTTATTGCTCTTTACATTTCAGGTTGGTGTAATTTTGGAAAATATTTAGTAGTTTGACATGTAAGGTTTAGAATTGTTCTTGAACGGCCAAAGCAAGTTTGTTGTAAATTTCTAATTACTACAAGTTCCAAATATACCAACATAATATATCTCGTAAAGAACATTCAGGCTAGTCCCAAAATTAATGTCTAGATAGTTTTTAAGGAGTCGTCAATTAGTAATTAAACTCTTCAGAAGTTTACAATCCGATAAATCACAATCAATTTGGAATGGTTTAACACTCATGATAAAACAATTTTGGAACGTGTTTGATACTTTTAGATTTTAGTCTGCTGAATTTTACCAATGAGTGGAACTATATGTCTATATGTGTTTGCCTCTAAATGCACAGATTTTTTTGATAATGGTACAAGGTTCTCATTCTCTTTTGCAAAAAAAAAAGATATTTGGAATTGTTTGGGTGAATATGAACTGGCTTAGGCAACTTTCTTTAGCCAATCTCTTGAATTATTGCAGAGCATTCAACAATTTGCAAAAACGTTAATTTTATTTAAACAAAGATACGAATACACGAAAACTTCATATTAAACTATTAATACTACTACATTGCTAAAAGAACATCATGCATCTACAGTTCTGCATGTAATTATGTCAAATATTAAAGTACAAGAACTTCTTTCAAGGATGCTGAAATTTCCAATTTTAAGTTTATTTATTTATATTTTACTCGTCACTTTTAATTTTTCAAGTGGTTTCGCCTGCAAAAAAAGAAGCACTATAAAATGGTTTTACAACATTCTTGGAGCATTCCACTCCTAAGCATTGTCGACATTGTGAGATGAAAACCTTAAAATGAATTATTCAAAATGAACGAATACTTCAGGATGATGAGAAATGAAATTTTAAAATGTAATTTATACTCCTTGCTAGGGAATCAATAAGCAAAGCAAATAAAATGAGTGCTAGCTACTTCATATACAAACTTTTCCATACTTTCCACAGCTGGAAGGACTCCACTCCAACACAAAACACGGAGTTCTTGGCCCAAAAATTTTGATTTGATATGGGTCGGCACAATTAGCATTATATTAGGGACGTCCCGGAAATAAAAAATGCATTTTCTTTGCCCACGCAAGCTATGACCACAATCTACGCTTAACGTATTTTAATAGGCAGAATTTTCTGAATTCACCTTTATCGAGATTGCTTGAGAACTGTTAGAATTTGCTTGGACGCATACGAAATAGCGTGGATTATATAATTTCTAATGTGGGAGGTTCAATGGTCTCACCGTAATTTAGGGCATGAGTGCAAAATTCAATGCACACCAAACTAGAACTACAAGTTAAGGTTAGTGTCCATTGTCCACCGTTCTATTTTATGACTGACGAAATACCCGCCTTGTAGTTTTTAACAAAAATCGAATTATCTGTTTAGATGTACCTGACTTTCACTGCACAATATTTTATTAAAGCTAAATTATCAGCACCCGTGATGATCACCAAATCTGTCATGCACTCATCTTCTGTCATTTCTTCCTCTGAGTAATCTGGCTGAGCTAAAATGATAGTGATAAATAAGAAGGAATTTCTCATTTAACTGAAGGTTAGGCCGTAGTCGTACGGTACTTCATAATTTTCCACAATCGATTTGATATTTACGCTTTGGTGCATGTAATTTTGAAAAATATTTAGTAGTTTGACATATAAGGTTTAGAAATGTTATTGAACGGCTAAAGCAAGTGAGTGGTAAATTTTTAACTATTGCAAGTGCCAGTTCCAAGTACTACAGCAATATCGGATCAAGAAAATTCAGGCTAAACATAAACCGTGGACTGACTTGGGTATCTGTCTTGAGCCAATCAATTTGAGTCATTACAGAGCTTTCAAGAGTTTGCAAGCACATTACATTTATTTAAACATAGACATGAGTGCACAAATACTTCATAATTAAACTATTAGTACAACTACATTGCTAAAAGAACATCTACAGTTCTGCATATAATTATGTCAAATATTAAAGTACAAGTATTTCTTTCGAGAACGCCGAAATTTCCAATTCTAAGTTTTGGCAAACGCAGTGCTTGGCATACTTTTCTTGAATATATTGATTCTTTTGTTAAGCTTTTAATGTGATTAAGGTACACGTCAAACCCATCCATCACTTTTGACGCATCCACTACAAGTACCCACAAATATACTATGTTCAATGCCAATATAAATGCCAATGTGGTCACAACGGTTATGGGTAGAGTGAATTTGATGAGAATGACCAATACTAAAACAGTAAGTCCCATCAAAAATGCCAAAAGGATTGGATAAATGGACCCGCACATCGAAATATTAGCTTGGATCAACTGTATATACAGGATCTCGTAATTTCGTAAGCATAGTTTAGAGTTTTGTCGCAGTATAGAGATTGTCCATTTTGGCTGTTTGTTCTCACTGTAAATTATATACAAAAATTGTATTACTATAAGTAATGTGCAAATATCCCAATTTTCTTCTCACCAAAATTCATCCAATACATCTTTTATGAAAAAAACCAGTGGTGTGGACAGAGCAGACATGAACCAAAACGGTGCTCCTATGTTTACAACAATTGACCACTCAATTAAAACTAAGATGACCTCAAATGGCCAAGAAAGTTCATTAATTAAAACTTGAGGTAATATTGGAGCTAGAGGATGTGTGTAAAAGTTAAATAAAAATACAAGGACTGTGAGTGTTGGGCAAGCCACCAAAATGACCACGATCAATCGGAGAACGATGTACGGCTTGTAAAATTTACGACTGGAAATTCCTTTACGTTTGTGCGCATCTGTAATTGACCAAACAAACATTTTATCAAATCCAAATATTATTTCTTGTCCATTTCTTTATGACTTACGGTTAAAAGTTTGAAAGTAAATTAACATATCATTCATTGACCTTTGAAGGTCATCCTCCTTATAATTCATGTGTACGTCATATATAAAAGAAAATACTGAAACAGCTGCCAAAATGAATTGAAAAATATGTACAATATTTGTTATCTGAAAACTTCCAAAGTTTCTCCAAAATGATAAACCGAGACTGATTTTTGCAGCAATCATCACAGTCCAATACGCACATCGTTTTACTTTTTCTTGAATTCTTACAATTTTCTCTACTTGTTTTGACCTATCGTTCCAACGAAATGGGCTTGCTCCTATGAAACTAGTAAGAGAAATAATTTTCCCAACAAGGTTGATTGTTTCCTCGACTTCCATTTTGGACGAACGTTTAGACACCAACTGGTAAAACTTTGTTTTCCAAGACATGTTATTATAGAAAGAAATTTAAAGCTAAAGCTAAGCATTACATTAGCATGGTTTTTTGGTCGAATCTTGTTTATTATTTCTTCTGCATTTATAATAATGGTTAATGTTAATAGCAGCATATGCAAAATGGGATGGAGTTACTTATAATTTACTCGGCACTTCTAATTAATCAAGTGGTTTTCGCCTTCAAAAGAAGCATTATAAAATGATTTTTAATATTCTTGGAGCATGCCACTCTTGAGCGTTGTCGTCATGTTGAGACGAGAAACTTGAAATGAATTATTCAAAATGAGTGACCGTTTGAGGGTGATGAAAAATGAAACTTTAAAATGTAATTTATACTCCTTGCTAGGGAATCAATAAGTAAAGCAAATAAAATGAGTGCTACTGGATATACAAACTTTTGCAAACTTCTTTTTGCAGCAGGAAAGACTCCAACAGAAAATACGGTCAGGAATTGTGACTTAATACTGATCGGCACAATTAGCATTATATACTTGAGAAGTCCCGGGTTATATGCATTTTCTTTGTCTATGCAAGGTATGACCACTAGAAACAACGTATTTTAGTATTGCCGTCTTCTTAAGGCAGAATTTTCTAAATTTGCCTTTATCGATAATGCTTGAGAACTGATAGAATTTGTCTTTGCAAGAACCATGAACCATGAACTGACTTGAGTAGCTTTCTTTACCCAGTCAATGTAAGAAATAACAGAGCTTTCAACAATTTGTAAGCACGTTCATTTTATTTGAATATAAGTTAATACAAATATTTGACACCAAACTACTTCATTAAGATGAGGACATCTACAGTTCTTCATATAATTATGTCAAATATTAAAATACAAGTGTTTCTTTCGAGAACACTGAAATTTCCAATTTTAAGTTTTGGCAAACGCAGTGCTAGCCATACTTTACTTGAATATATCGATTTTTTTCTTAAGCTTTTAATGTGATTAAGATACACGTCAAATCCTTCCATTGCTTTCTTAGCAACCATCACATAGGCCCACAAGTAGACCATACTCAATACCAAAATGAATATAAATGTAGCCAGAACGGTTAAGGTTAAAGTGAATTTGATGAGAGCGACCAAATACTAAAACAGTAAGTCCCATCAAAAATGCCAGAACGACTGGATAAATGGACCCGCATATCGCAATGTTAGATTGGGTACTTTGTATATAAATGGCCTTGTAATTTCGTATACAAAGCTTAGGGTTTTGTCGCAGTTTAGAAATTGTCCAGTTTGGCATTTTGTCCTCACTGAGAATTACATATGAAACATATTATTATTCACAAATATCCTAGTTTTCATCTACTTACCGAAATTCGTCCAATATATCTTTCATAAAAAAAATTACTGGTACGGTCAGGGATGACAAGAACCAAAACGGTGCCCCAATGTTTACAAGAATTATCCACTCGACAAAAACTAAAATGACTTTAATTGGCCAAGGAGGTTCATGAATTAAAATTTGAGGTACTATTGGAGCCAGAGGATGTTTGCCAAAGTTAAACAAAAATATAAAGACTACAAATGATGGACAAGTCACCAAAAAGACAACCATCAATTGCAGAACAAAGTACGGCTTGTCGATTTTACGACTGGGAATTCCTTTGCGTTTGTACCTTTCTGTAATTGAGGAAAAAATCAATTTGTCTAATAGTCTATTATTTGTTGATTTCTCCATGACTTACGGTTGAATATTTGAAAGTACGTTAATATATCATTCATTAACCTTTGAAGGTCATCCTCCTTACAATTCATGTGTATGTCTAATGTACATGAATATACTGAAAAAGATGCTAAAATTAATTGAAAAACATGTAAAGCCTCTACTAGACGAAAACTTTCAAAGTTTTTCAAAAATGATAAAGCCAGACTAGTTTTTGCAGCAGTCATCATAGTCGAATATGCAATCCGTTTTACTTTCTCATGAACTCTTACAATTTTCTCCACTTGTTTTGATCTTTCGTTCCAACGAAATGGGCTTGCTCCTATAAAATTAGTAAAAGAAATGATTTTCCCAACAATGTTGATTGTTCTTTGGACTTCCATTTTGAACGAAGGTTTAGCCGCAACTGGAAAAACTTTGAGACACACTAATGCAGTAAGGGATTTAATTTTTATGCTAAGCTAAACCAAAGCACTTGCATTAAGGTGTTTTTTTTGTTTGAATTTTGTTTTTTATTTCTTCTACGTCTTCAATAATGTTCATATATGTAAAATGGGATTGCATTATTGGATTGAATTATTCGGCACTTTGAATTATTCAAGTGGATTGCGCCTACAAAAAAAAAGCGAAGCACTATAAAATAATTATAAAATTCTTAGAGCTTGCCACTCTTAAGAGTTGTCGGCACACTACACAAGTGAGGTGGAAACGTTGGAATGAATTATTCAAAATGAACGAGTGCAGAAGGAAGATGAAACTACACTTTTAAAATATAATTTGCAAAGGTACTTTTTTCAATACTTTCAATGCTAAGAACACGAAACAAGGAGTTCTTGGCTCCAGGGATTGATTGTAACTCAATACTGATTGCAATTCGCAATATATATTGAAAAAGTCCCGGAAATAAAAATTGCCTTAAAGAACAACGTATTATAGTGTCTATTCTCTTGAGGCAGAATTTTCTGAATTCACCTTTGTCGAGAATGGTTGACAAGTGGCGGAATTTGCTTGGACGCGCAAAGAGTAGAGTTGATAATAGAGGAACCTGGCTGAGCTAAAATGAATTTTATCTGCTAGCTTTTTTGTATTTTTTTCATGCTTACAAGGCTTGACCTCATCAAAGTTTCATAGCAGCTTTGTAGTAGTAGAGGATGACAAGTGGCGGAATTTGCTTGGACGCACAAAGAGTAGAGTTGATTATAGAGGAACCTGGCTGAGCTAAAATGAATTTTATCTGCTAGCTTTTTTGTATTTTTTTCATGCTTACAAGGCTTGACCTCATCAAAGTTTCATAGCAGCTTTGTAGTAGTAGAGGAAACTTTCAGTCATAAAATATTAATGATGACTTAAAATTATTTTTTATCGTCCAATGGCCACTTGCTAAGGCTCAATATTTATACATATGTCAGAATCGATTCCCAGTTTGCAAATTGTATGACAAAAATTAAGTTCACTTTGAGTTCCATAAATACTCAATTTCAATTTCTTCGGTAAGAAGGAAACGGAAAGATTAAATTAAATTCTTCTCAATCTTCAATATCGCTTAAAATTCACTAAAAAATTTAACCCGCTCAGCTCGGTTTCCTGTGGATGTGTCTTAAATGAATTTGGGTAAGTACAATAAAATCTTAGCTTGCTTAATTTTATCCTTACAGTAATGATTCAAATAATTTGATTCAACGATGGACTATCACCAAAATACGAGATGCTTCTTAAACCTGCCGTACAAATTACAAGGCAATTTTCAAACTTTATACCCTTCTGGTTGATAGCTCCATATGTGAATCGATATTTCTAATTATACTTGCAATTATAATGGGATGTACGGTAATGTTATTAAGTTTGGTTAGATCAAGTTTACTCTACCATCGGCCATTCTATTTGGTTTCATTTGTATGGCAATTGTGACTACGTTATATTTATCATATGTTGTTATGATGTCTAAAAACTTTAAAGACTCGAGCCAGCGTAAGAAATTGACACAAAAATCAAAATTTTTGAGGAAAATATAAAGCATTGCGCTTTCCAAATCTTATGATTGGTAATTTTAATACTATTGAGAACGACACTTGTCTTTTAGTTTTTAGCATAATTATATATAAAACTGGGGATGTGCTCATTGTAACAGATTAAATCGGGTTCATATTTCTCAATAAACTTTGTCAGTATTTTTATAATTTAGACTGGGACATTCTTAATTTAAGCAATTTACTAGCATTAAATTCTAGCCTTGGGAATTTATTATTTTCTGCACTAACCCTGAGGTTACAAACATGCTAGTGATTAGCCAATATTTTAATTAAGGTAAGCTTGATTTTATCAAATATTGCGCAAATGGAAACTTCAGTAAGCCTTTGCAACACTCTAATCAATTTTCTCATTCGTGTCTGACAGAATCAAAAACAAATTCGTCTTGTGTGCAATAGTATTCTGTATTATTGTAGGGAATCTCAGAGAATGGAAATGGAAAGAACAATCAACCTTANTTCGTCTTGTGTGCAATAGTATTCTGTATTATTGTAGGGAATCTCAGAGAATGGAAATGGAAAGAACAATCAACCTTATAGGAAAAATTATTTCTCTCTTACACCAAACTGGGCTAATACCATTTCGTTGGAATAAAACTAGAATCAAGAGTCTCGAAAAAATAGTTCAAATCCGTGAGAAAGTAAAACGAATCTCTATCATGGTTGTAATAAACCTTGTGAGAGGCTATCTTGCCTTAACCTTTGCAAGTAACTGCAAAACTTTCGAGATCACTAACGTAGTAGATATTTTTCAATTTTTTCTGTCCACGCTTTCTTTATTTGCACTAATATTTGATCTACACTTGGTTTGGAAGGCAGATGACCTTCAAACTATGATGAATGATATGCTTCTCTATTGTAAAAGATTTAATGGTAAGTTTAATAATTTTTTTGAGCAACAATGTCAATATATACTTTTCCTTCCTATAGAAAGGTATAGAAGCAATAGGGTACCAAAAAGGCTTAAATATGACATTCCATACATCGTACTTCCTCTCCTAATGGTATCCATGGTCGTTGTAGCTAACACTTGGATTATTCATATTTTTATTTCATTTCAACAAACATCCACTTGCACCAATATTGCCAGAAATTCTAATAGTTTCGCCTTGGCCAGTGGCGATTTTTGTGGTCATTTTGGAATGGATATTTCTTCTGTATATTGCGGGATCCTTCTGGTTCCTTACGACCCTTGCCTTAATATTAATTTATTATGTGATAGATGTTTTAAATGAGTTACGGTAAGCAAAGAAAAAATTAATAGTACAAAAAATGAGCTGATATTTAATAATTTTATTCTACAGTGGGATGCAGGCATGGGATGTACAAAAGGGTTTTTACATTTACATTTTTCTTAAGAACTACAAGGCAATTTACATACTCTATACTCAAGCTAATCTCTCAATTTGTGGAGCAATCCTTCCAATTGTCTTGGCATTTTTAATCGGATACACAGTATGGTTGTTAATAGTACTCATCAAATTTACTCTACCTCCTGTCATCATCATTGCTTTATTGTGTGTTATGATTGTGATTATGTTATATGAGTGGTACACTGATTGTAATGACGTCTGAACTGGTTGAATGTTTTAATTCTCTTTTGAATCTTCTTAGAAAATTGAGTCGCAATCATAACTCAAAAATTTTGAGGAAAGTGGTTAGAGCATTGCATATTCCAAAAATTATGATTGGTAGCTTCAGTAGGCTTGACCAAGAGACTTGTCCTTTAGTTTTAGATATAATTATAGTAAGAACTGTAGATGTGCTCATTGCAATGGAATGAATTATTTATTTGAAATCATATTTCTAGCTAAAATAAATTATCCTGTGTATCGTGGTCAAATAAGAAAAGTCTACAAAATTTGCATGAACTATTGTCCAGATATTTTGAGTTGGAATATAAATATAATGAGTGTCACGATTGTTCCAGCCACCTAACATGACATAAAAATACAAAGTCCGTTTTTATTTAACTCATTATACTAATTTTCAACAAAGACAACTCACGGTAGGTATTAGTTTGCAATTAATATTGAAAAATCTGTTGGCCGTTAGTTTCCATTTCCAGTGACAAATTGACTCCACCAAGATCACCATCTGAAATTGTCAAGAATGGTAGCTGATGTTTAAAAATGACAGTTCAAGTAAATGCTATAAACCTACCCTAGGGTCAGAAGACCCGAAACTCTTGATTCGATGCGTCACGAAAGTATCTTTTAATTTTATTTTGTTTAGTTTCACCTGAGAAGTATAAAATAATTTTGAATGATGAGTACTAGCATAATGTTTCTTGTCCATGATCCTTACCGATTTGACCATTGTTTCCCCAAGCTGACAGAGTGCAAAAATAGTAACTATGGCCTGAAGCCCAGTCATTACATGAAGACTCTCAAAAAAACCTAATGCAGACGTAGTGCCATGAAATAGCGAGTGTACCGTGGCTAAGCAACAATGGGGGATAAGAATTAGGATAAAAATTCCATTCAGTTTAGAAAATTCTAAAAATTCCTCTCGGATCGATTCAAATTGTAAATTCCATTCTTGTATTGACTTAATTTTTCCTTCAACGATGTGATTTTGCAATGCTAGTGTAAATTCCTCGAATACTTGTGTCAAATGTCGGCCTACCAAAAACATTTGTCCAAAAGTGAAAAATGCACTGAAAACGCTTGTTATTTGAATAATTATATCCGCAATTGTAGAGATGATAATTGAGTGTGAAAAAATAACAGAAGGGGCATAGGATGAAGGAAATATTAACCGTCCCACGTTAATTATAATTCGATACGCAGCCGCCATACACAGAGATAGCGCAACCCAGGATAGTGATACCATTGAATCGGACCGTCTTGCCGTTTGAAACGATTTGCATCGACGAATATGTGAAATTAGTCTGGAACAATTCCATGTTGCAATAGATCTGATAGAAATATCTACAATTGCACGAACTGATAGGTACGAGGAAATTATAATTGCTGCAGATGGTCGATTTTGTCCAATGTACAGAAAAGTGGAAAGCACAATATCCACATGCTTGGCTATTGAGATAATTCCAACAAAAATTGCGTAAATAGTAAATAAACTGCAAAATTTACGGTGAGAATTTGGTTGAATTTTTAAAAAAGGGAAACAGCCAGCGATAAAACCCAAGGTGAAAATAATGTTTAGAGATTTTTCATGTAAGGCCATTATGAATGTTCAGTGAGTAAAGGAATGAGAACAATTTGAGTTGCTAGCGTGTTTTGGTTAAGAAAATTGTCATCTCTTAACTACTAATCGTGAATAATGTTTAAATCTTCAAATTATAGATCATTAAAATAATTTGGGCAGTTTAGCTACTTGAGTAGGTGAAAAATTCAGTAATATTTTATTAAGCGGGCGTTAGTAAATACATATAATTTTATTGCATTGTAATAAAGGTTCTTCATAATACCATTGTCATTATTCTAAAGAAAAGTAATAGAATTTATAATAGTATCTGCCACTACACTTAACTTGTTAATTTCAACCAATTTATTTTGAGTACAGTTTAATAGTTTAAAAGTAAATAGCAATAT
>WJEZ01003097.1:0-11607 GCA_009869925.1 Thalassaphorura encarpata
TCTCTAACTAAGAAGTGTCAAAGAGACGACTGACTAACCCTCATCCATTGTCCCATCTTCACAATACAATATCATTCTGGAAATGACACTGGCTGAGCTAGAGTCGAAATGCAACAATTCAAATCAAAAACTAAATTCAACTCTTTAGCCAAATGCCAAATCAAACCATTTTCTATTGTGCAAGCCAAGTGGGGCCAAAATCAGCATAAAATGCACGGGTTGAAGCCATGGCCATAGGCAGTTCAAAATTATGCACTACACTAGAACTAGAAAGTATAAACCTGCTTAGAGCAGTGACCGCTCTAAGCTGTATGAACATGCTGAAATATACCGAGCAAAATTAATTTAATAGCTAAAGAAATTCTAATTTCGTTGATTCTAGAATGAAAACAGTGGAGGTCAGAAAAAGCCAAAATTTCAGGCAGTGACGACATTAGAAGATACGCAAGCCATTCGTTGTGCTGAATTTCATCCCAGGGGCCATGTCTACGCAGTTGGTTCCAATGCAAAAGCACTTAGAATTTGTGGATTTCCTGACACAGTCAATCTTCACCATGATCACACTCCACAACCACCAAATGTCCTCTTCAAAAGAAGCAAACATCATCGGGTTAGTCATTTTATTTTGTATTAAAACCTTTTTCTTATTTCCGGTTGAAATTTTTTAATATGAATCATTTGATCTCCTGCAGGGTTCAATTTATTGTTTGGGTTGGTCCCCAGATGGGAATTTGTTGGCGACTGGGAGTAATGATAAGACAGTCAAATTGACTCGCTTTGACCCAGACGCAAGAAATGAGTTTAATTATTCCCAAGAAGTTGAATTGACGATGCATGATGGGACCGTGCGGGATATTTGTTTCATTGAGGATTTGAGTAACAAATCATCCTTACTCGTCAGTGGTGGAGCTGGAGATTGCAAAATTTATGTAACGGATTGTGTGACAGCCACTCCATTCCAAGCTCTTTCTGGCCATTCTGGTAAGTCAAATAGCAATGGGATTTAATAAATTAAATAATCATCATCATTTTTAATAGCATTTAATAATTTTAACTAATATAACACATTTTTTTTAAACATTTGAACATTACTTGGTTCTTGCAATCCCTTTCTGACGAGGCTGATTAGATATAAATAATACACACTGTAGTTAGGCATGATTAATAAGAGAAATTCGAGCATTATGATGTTTTCGTGAATGTGGCGTGGACACGCCAAGCACGAACAGTGCGTTCTCGTCATTAGCACCACTAATGTTCCACTTTTCCCTTCTAACAGCGAAATGATTTGTATTTAAGGACAACATGAGGGAAAAGAATACATTTTTAGGGAAAGTGAACTTGTCATATTTAAATATAACACTGACAATTGAAATTTAAGCATTTTTATGTGTGCCACTTAGGTAAAAATGTGGAAATTCTCAAAAACGATTTATGAGCTAGAATTCATGTAGGTTTATTCCACAAATTAACAATTTGGCGGAGTTAATCTAAAAGTATTATTCAATGACTCAGTAAAGTCGAGACGCAAAAATGCCCACACACACAAACGGCGGCGACGTTTAGCATTAGCACACTGACGAAACAAAAAATTGCAATGACCATATATAAAAGTGACCGCTGTGGTATTTCCTTGTTTAGCTAAAAGACAAGGCGCCATGGGACTACGACTCATTAGTCGAACAATACAAATGCTGACAATGCACCTGCAGAGATGACATGGGCAGAACTAACACTGAATTTATAATCCAAGAACAACGCCAAGAGTATTTACCTCCAATCCAAATATTTTGTTTCCTTCACCTCAATTTGTCTCACCTTTTTTAAAAACTTGGTGCAGTTGACTTGACTTGATTTTGCCTTGCCTTCAAGTTCTGGAATTGTGTTTAAAACTTTTTCTTTGAGAAATTTTTTCTCAAATATTTAATGGACATGCAGACAAATAAATCGTGACGGACATTGAGCTGCGCGATGGGATAACGAATCAATAAATTACCAGGAAGCGCGAGTCTAGCCTTTGTCGTAATTAATTTCTGACATGTTAAGGCGCATTGACTTTTGAGACGAAGCACTGGCACTACGCTTAATTCCTTTTAAGGTCCTTTAATTTTCATAGTGTTATGGTAAAACAATGGTAAATTGGCGTGGGAAATGCAATAGTAGCCTCCAATCAAGTTCTGGAATTGCGTTTAAAACTTTTTCTTTGAGAAATTTTTTCTCAAATATTTAATGGACATGCAGACAAATAAATCGTGACGGACATTGAGCTGCGCGATGGGATAACGAATCAATAAATTACAAGGAAGCGCAAGTCTAGCCTTGCCATAATTAATTTCTGACATGCTAAGGCGCATTGACTTTTAAGACGAAGCACTGGCACTACGCTTAATTCCTTTTAAGGTCCTTTAATTTTCATAGTGTTATGGTAAAACAATGGTAAATTGGCGTGGGAAATGCAATAGTAGCCTCCACTAATGTAACGCAATTTATTTTTTATACTATTCCGTTGCTAAAATTTCAAGTGAAAATTTCCTAGCCTAGATTAATTGGATTTCTTCCTTCGACTTTTCAGGACCAATTCTTTCTCTTTACAATTGGGGTGGAGCAATGTTTTGCAGTGGATCACAGGACAAGACAATTCGTCTTTGGGATTTGAGAACCCGTGGATGCGTCAATTTGATTTCACCTTTGACCAGCCCTAATTCTTCAACCGTCAAGTCTCCAGTTGGTTCTGTTTGTGTCGATCCAACTGGACGCCTACTTGTGTCTGGTCACGAGGATTCCGCCATTGTTTTGTATGATATTCGTGGAAATCGACAGATTCAAACAATCAAACCTCATGCTGGAGACGTTCGTTCTGTTCGTTTCTCTCCAAATGCCTATTATTTGCTTTCTGCTGGGTAAGGAAATTTTATTGTAGTTTGTAAGAAATGTAAAGAATTCAATTTAACTCTGTGAATTTCCATTGATGTTGCAGATACGATCATCGAATCATGCTAACGGATTTGCAAGGGGACTTATCCCAAAAATTGACCTCTGTCGTGGTTGCGGGTCATGATGATAAAGTAATTTCTGGACGTTGGCACCCAACCGAATTCAGTTTCTTGTCTACAAGCGCAGACAAAACAGCGACACTTTGGGCACTTCCTCCGTCTGCTTAAATTCCCAATCGATGCATCTTCGGCAAAGAATTCAATTGCAATATACCGTATATCAAATCGCACTAAAATTCTCTGTGCAATACTATCACAACATATTTTACTCTTATTAACCTCCTGAAAGTAGAGACCAGACTAATTCGTGAGTTATTCCTCTGATGATGCTGAATTTAATTATCCCTTTAATGTTAAGATCAAACAAACGTAGTATTCAGATATCGTAAGAAATGAGCGCTTATTCTTTGTCATCGCACTAATTTAATCACATTAATTTCTTGGTCATTTAAACTAATCGTACAAAATAGTTTGAAGCTAACAGTATTTCTTTTTAGGGGAAAATATTTCGCTCTCTGTTATAATGAGTGGAGTTGTCGGCTAGATTGTTGACTAGATTAGTTGGTTATATATTAAATAATTTTATTTTCGCCTACGATAAGTATTAGTAGTTTTAATATTCGAATAGGAGACTAACTTAGAATTTCTAGAATTATAATCGCTAGTTAGACTAATGTGCGCCCATGGGATATTAAGAAATGAATCTAACAATGGGTAGGTAAAACGAATTAGAGGACGTAATTAATTAAAGTAAGTATTTACTCTGAATGTGAACTTGAACTAACCAAAATACGATCAAATAAGGAAAGCTGTCTCTCGGATTCTTTCTGATCATTATCGTCAAACTAAACTTTATTTTGTCGTTGTCGTTTCAAGAAATAAATTGGTAATAACTTGAAAAATCTGGATTCATCTCGGCAAATAATTTACCCCAGTTGTAAATTTACATAGTTTTATTCACCTTCATATTCAATCACATCCGTCGTTATTTACTTTGGAGGTGGTGAATTTAACAGTGGGCAAATGTTTTTCCTTAACTCATAAATTGGCATATCCCATCTTTTTTCATAATAAATATTCAGAAACGGCTTAGAGGTGAGTCCAACCTGAATAGCCCAGGGGAGATGAGTCTTGACGTATTTAGCACGTTGTTTTGGTTTCAATCTTGTGGCTCCAAAAAGGCCACCAAGGACACACATTGGGAGACCCGTCTGGATCGCTTCAATCCATTTTACTAATACTTCACCTAAAGTCAAACCAAAGAAGATTAAATAAAATACAAAATAATTATGTATGTACATGTGTATGTAAAATTGGCAAACTAACCAAGCATGTTGGTTGGTTGTCCAGTCACAGCATGAACCAAATCATGGATTTCACGATACCTTTGCATGACATAAGCTAATTCTGGATCTTCAATGAATCGAACAGGAAGACGAGTATCAGGGGTCACATGGTTAAATTCCAAAAAGTTGACATACTCTCGCCCTAGAGTCCCAGCCCTTAGTTTTGATAATTCTTCAATGTTAATTTCCTCTGTATTGATTCGTGGTTTATCAGCCAAAATTCTGGCACCTTCTGGGTCTGCTTTCATTCGATCATAAATTCTTTTGAGCGCAACATCTGCAGTTACTTCTCCAAATACAGCAATTGACTCTGTCAGAATGAAATGGTTTGGTTAACTGAATGACAATTTATCAACACAAAAAATTATGTCACCTGCTCTTGTAGGGTCCAAAAATGAAGAGAGTCCAGTACCCAGAGCTAGAATTCCTTTTTGAAATGGATTTAACCTAATCAGTTGTTGAATTTGTGAAGACATCGTCTCTAGCTCCAATTCCGATTTCCGATCCCTAGAGTTCACCGATTTTCCCATTTGAATCCCCAAGAGCTTAATCCCGCTTGAGCTGAGTCTTGCTTTCTCATATGGCCCATCCATTTCAAAGCCATTTTTGATCAGGAAATTAAAAATTAATTAAGATGAAAGAAAATGCACAAAGTTATTTTTAATTAAATTATTTGAATGTAGGTAGTTTATGTGTCAGGTAAAAGTGTGGCATTATTTGCATTTATTTTACTGACATATCATATAGCATTGCTTTCTACTCTTTATATGCTGTTGTGTTATTTTAGTGTTAATCTTAACTCAGCTCTCAATTCTACCTGTTACTAGATTACGGAATTCTGGAGTACCATTATCAGAAAAGTAGTTCAAGATTGATATCAATAATATGAATAGGAAAGCCAAGATTATTCTAGTAAATTTGTCTTTATGTACTAATCAATTCCATGGGCTGTTATTTTTGTTAAATCCTTAAGCCCTAGTGAAGTGACTGCAAATTATCATATTTAATAATCTGGTGAAGCAAAGGAATACGATGTGTCTCGAATGATACCTACTGATAATACTAATCATAGCCTTACACTTACTCGTACGTAAAGATTTAAAGTAAATTGAGCAACAATCGTTTTCAGTTCTAGTCCTATTTTTAAATCATGTTTTTGATCATCTAAAAGCCCTTCTCTAAATATACACCAGGTTATATTCTAGCCAAATTTATTTTTATAATAGTTTGAATGGGCTAAGTGATTCTCCAGACTCCTGAGTTTTTACCAGAAGACACTGCAGGAGCCACACATAACATAGCTTTTGAAATATGTTCCATCTAATTAAAATCTGAACCTGTGTTTTTAACCCGGCGCCTGTTGATCTTGTCTTATTGTCTTTTTTTAATTGGATTCTTGTTATTTGCGGAGGAGTAGCCTGGAGTAGGATATAACACCTGTACCATTTTATTTCCTACTCTTCTACCTATATACATCCAACGTCATATGTTTTCACTTGCGTTTTTCTGGAAATTCTTTGACCTGGGCGTAAATGTAAAACGTCGTTGTGGATGTTTTTAATGAGTTTTTAGTATCTAGCTATGATATCATCCATTCTGAATGAATAAGCATTCAAAAACTACACTTTCCATTTCCCAGCCACCGCACCAGCTAAGCTTAAGCTAAACGTAGTAGGGTTGACATTGACATTTTATATTAGCCAACTTGTTACACACGGCACATGCATTCAATCCAATTCCAATTTCTATCCAGTCAGCAGCCTAGCTCTTTTTGAAAGAAAAAGTTGGATGAGCTATGAGCTCACCCAGAGTAAAGAAGGGTTAATGAATAATTGAACGCAATTCCACCCACGCGTCTTTCCGTCATAAAACTAAAACTACTACAAGCATATGCGGTCTGGTCATAATACTTTCTAATAATTTGCAAAGACAAAGTAATGCCATGCCTCGTGCCGTGCCGTACAGGTTCAATGTCAACTGCAAAATATTATTCAGACTGAGAAAAAGAAAACGCACTGACTGATTAATCATCCATAATTAAATGAGCCATAAATACTTTCCATATCAAATCGAAAGTCTGAATGTGTCGCTGAGCTTGAGCTTGAGTTTCTCCCAATTTTCAGCTTGTGGCATTTGATCCTAACCTACATGACGCAATTGTTCTTCCTCAGTCTCTAAGGAAGGACGTTTTGCGCAACACTCAATTTGTTTAAAACCCAAAAAAACTCTTAAATGATGATGACTTCCGCCTTGTTCTGTGGCATAGTCGTCCTTCTTACAGGAGTTCATGAATCGGTAAGCTTTTTAAGAAAATGAAATGTACTATGTGAAATTTAATCAAAACTGTGAATTATTTCTTGTTTTTAGTTCGAAGCATCCATTCTTCCCCCGGGTGAGTCTAATATTAAGTTTGTCTTAGTCGTTAAGATTTAATTTGTAAAATGACAGAATTAATTGTTGATTGATTGAAATTTAAAGTGCTTGGTGGATTTTCAACTTACTACTGCCCAGGCCCTGGGATGTACCCCGTCCAAGGAGATTGTACCATGTATTACAGATGTATGTTTGGGGGGATGAATGCTTTTGGCTCAGTTCGGTGTCCGAATCATGATAAGTTTGATCCAATCCAACGGAAATGTAGAAGTCCTACGAAGGCCAGATGCAACTGTAAGCAAAAATATTTAAGAATAATTATTTTATATAAGAAATAGCAATTACTTTCACTTTTGTTTATAGTCTGTAAAAAAGATGGAAACAAACCAGCTCCAGGGTCCACAACTTCGTACATTTCTTGCTCAAATGGAGCTGGAACAGTGGTTGAATGTACTCCACCTGGATCAGTCTACAATAAGGCAACTCGTCGCTGTGGTGGTGGAGATCCAAAGGCCAAAGGAAAAAAACCAGTGACAGACGAAGATATTAAAGATGACGAACCAATTGGACAACGTAAGATTGCAAAACTGAGTCAGGAACTTTCTAAACTGTAATATTATATTAACTCAATGAATATTTTATAGCCAGTCATACGGAGCCAGATATGTTTGCTGGTTTGAGAAGTCAAGCCTCGTCCATGTCATCCTCCTTTAGTAAGGATTCTCAATCTCTTGCCTCATCCTTCGGACGGAGCTCTTTGGCTGCATCATCAGCTGGAACGGGAAATCAAGCCATGGCTTCATCAGGTGGTCCATCAAAAACGATGGCAGCTTCTTCCAGTGGGGCAGGGGCAGCTTCCATGGCAGCAACTGGAGAGTCTGGAGCTCAAGCTATGTCTGGGGCTGGAGGAGCCCAATCCGTAGCGTCTTCTAGTTCATCCTCATCTCAAGCCTCGTCTATAACTGCCTATGGAACTCAATCATCTGCAGCCTCAAGCAATTCCTCTGCTCAATCAGCCGCTTCTTATATTAATGGAGAACAAGCATATGCCTCTTCTGATTCAACAGGTTCAGCTCAAGCTGCAGCTGGTTCTACGAGCTCTGGAACTCAAGCCGTGGCTTCCGCAGATAAGAATAGTTCTCAAGCAGCAGCTAGTACAAATGGTTCCCAATCGGCTGCATCTTCAGACCTCAAAGGATCACAGGCAGCATCTTCTACAAATAATGGGTCACAAGCATTGGCTTCAGCTGATTCTAAGGGAGGAGCCCAGGCTGCAGCTGGTACAAAGAGTGGAGCACAATCTCTGGCTTCCTCAGATAATCAAGGAGCACAAGCTTTGTCTGGAGGTTCTGGATATCAGGCTCAGTCGACATCAATGAACGATGGCTTATCTAGTGCTTCGTCTCAGTCTGCCGGGTCTAAGTCAGGCTCAGTGGCTCACAGGGATGGTAAAGTAGAATCAGGTGCTGCATCCGCAAGTGGGCAAAATGCGGGGTCTTCGGCAGATAAATCTGGAGTTCAGGCTGGTGCAGGGTCAGATGATGGAGCTACTGCAAAGGCATCAACTAAAGATGGAAATGCGGAAGCAGTGGCAGGGTCGGCTGAAGGACCAAAATCACTAGCAGGTGCCGAACAAGATGGAAAATCGCGAGCTGGATCAGCTGCAGTAGGAACACAGGCAGTGGCGTCATCTGATAGAGAAAACTCAATGGCAGGTGCAGGTTCAGACCCTTCGAGCAATCATGGTTCAAAGAGGAAACACAAAGATGATGATGACTCTAGAAGCACCACCGAATCAAGTGATAGCGATGATAGCAAATCTAGAAGCACCACCGAATTAAGTGATAGTGATGATGGCAAATCTAGAAGCACCACCGAATCAAGTGATAGCGATGATGAGAATTCTAAAAGCACCACCGAGTCAAGCGATAGCGATGATGATGGCAAAGATGACGGAGATGGTGGTAGTGACAAAGACGAGGACGCTACTACTGAAAATCCAACTAGCAGTGGTAATCAAAATATGGAATCAGCTGGAGGTAACACTGAAGAAACATCAGACACCACCGAGACAAGTACCAAGAGCGATGATAACAAAGATGACGACAAAGATGGCTCCACTACTGATAATCCAACTAGCAGTGGTAATCAAAATATGGAATCAGCTGGAGGTAACACTGAAGAAACATCAGGCACCACCGAGACAAGTACCAAGAGCGATGATAACAAAGATGACGACAAAGATGGCTCCACTACTGAAAATCCAACTAGCAGTGGCAATCAAAATATGGAATCTTCCGGAGGTAATGAAGAGTCCATAGACACTCCCAAAACAAGTTCCAAGATGCATCCTGACAACGAAGATGATGACAAAGATGGCACTACTAGTGAAAGTCCAAGTAGCAGTGGCAACCAAAATATGGATCCATCTGGAGGTAATACGGAAGAAACATCAGGCACGACCGAGGCAACCTCTAAACGAAGAAGGAAGAATAAAAATAACGACGTTGATAAGGATGATGATGATATGGATGGCACTACTAGTGAAAATCCAACTAGCAGTGGCAACCAAAATTCGGATCCATCTGGAGGTAACACTGAAGAGACGTCAGGCACGACCGAGGCAAGCTCTAAACGAAGAAGGAAGAATAAAAATAACGACGTTGATAAGGATGATGATGATATGGATGGCACTACTAGTGAAAATCCAACTAGCAGTGGCAACCAAAAATTTGGAATCATCTGGAGGTGATACCGAAGAGACATTAGGTACCACCGAATCAAGCTCTAAACGAAGAAGGAAGAATAAAAATAAGGATGACGATATGGACGATTCTACTAGTGAAAATCCTATTAGCAGTGGAAATAAAAATCAGGACCCTTCTGGTGGTTCTTCCTTTGAAACACAAACCGAGGCTTCCACCCCTGACGAAGATTCAACCAAGGGAAAATCAGACGACGGAGAAAGTCAGACTACAGAAGAAAACTCAGAAGATTCGTCAACACCTTCATCGAAAGCACATCATTCTAAGGCTAAAAAGGGCAAAAAGTCTAAACATCCTTCCAAGAAGTCACACAAATCAGACGATAGTGAGTCGACTCCATCTTCAGACAATGATTCAACGACTTCATCTTCCGATTCTGATTCAACAACTCGATCTTCAGATTCTGACTCAACTGGAACTACAGATACACCTGTTGGTGGTGGACCAGTTAGAGCCATTGCTAAGGCAGAAGGAGAGGAATCTCAAGCGGACTCCCTTGTAGCTGGGACTGATTCAGGTGCCGAATCTACGGCCGATGGAAATAAAAGCAAAGCTAATGCTGGAGCATCTGGTGAGAGAACTCAAGCAATTGCAAAGGTCAGTGGAACAGATTCACAAGCAAAGGCAGCTTCGGCTGGATCACATTCTTTGGCAAATGCAACTTCAGAAGGAGACAATTCCGCAGCTAATGCAAAGGCTCAAGGAAAGGACAGTTTAGCAACTGCAAAGTCGGATGGAAAGGAATCATCCGCCACTGCTCTCACGTCAGGAGATAATTCAAAATCTAAGGCAGAAAGTGATGGTGACGATACAAAGGCCAGTGCGACTTCAGTTGGTAAAAATTCAGGGGCGGATGCTGATGCGAATGGAGACAATGCCAAAGCAACTGCAAAAACCAAAGGGGATAATTCTGCCTCTAGTGCAAATGTTGTGGGCTCTCGTTCTAAAGCGGATGCTAGTTCTAAGGGTAAGAAAGTTACTTCTGAGGCAGCGTCAGAAGGAGCAGGTTCCGAGGCCAAGGCAACATCCCATGGGGCAGAATCTAAGGCAACTGCTGACTCTAAGGGCGATTCCTCCGAAGCAAAGGCCAAAGCAGTTGGAGCTTCGTCAAAAGCAAAGGCAGCATCTGATGGCGACAACTCTGAAGCCAGTGCAAATTCTGAGGGATCAAATAGCAAGGCAAATGCAGACTCCAAAAGGAGATAAGTCACAATCAATGGCCACATCTGCTGGATCAAAGTCCGAGGCAACTGCAAAGTCTGTAGGTGAGAAGTCTAAAGCATTAGCAGCTTCTAAAGGAGACGAATCAAAGGCCAATTCACTGGTGGAAGGAGTCGCAGCGGAAGCATCCTCCGTGGCCAAAGGGTATAAAATCTGAAGCCATTTCAAAGGCTGAAGGGGACAAATCCACGGCGGAGGCAGAAGCCGAAGGGAAGGAATCCAATGCGGATGCTAGGGCTATTGGTGATGACACAAAAGCAACTGCAGCTGCAGCTGGGAAAAAGACGACCGGAACAGCCGTGGTCAAAGGTGATAGGTCTGAGGCAGCAGCCCTGACAAAGGGTGAAGAATCTGTGGCAGATGCCTTGGCCAGTGGAACTGGGTCAAAGGCTAAGTCAATCACAGACGGAAACGATTCATTGTCCAGTGCAAAGGCTTTGGGTGATGGAGGATCAGCTGCTGCGAAGGCTAAGGGGAGCAGAACCAAGGCACTTTCTAAGGCCAAAGGACATAAATCCAAATCTCTAGCTCAAACAGAAGGTGCATTTTCAAAATCTAAAGCTTTGGCTGATGGGGAAGGGTCAAAGGCTAAGGCCAAATCAGTTGGGTCCAAAGTTAAAGCTAATGCTAAGGCAATTGGTGATAATTCTCATTCTATTGCTGATGTCAGAGGAGCTGGGTCAAAGGCGAAGGCGGCCAGTAAAGGATTTGGCTCAAAAGCCACGGCTATTGCATTAGGTGGAAGATAAATAAAGTTTACTCTTGCTGGCTCATCAAAAATGACTGAATTTTTGTGCTCAATAAATTTCAATACATTTTTGAAATTTCAACTAAGTTTTTGATGACCAACCTAGACTATGCTTAATTGGATGTGCAAATTGGTTTACTGGTACAAATTTTAATTGTCAA
>WJEZ01003098.1:0-11607 GCA_009869925.1 Thalassaphorura encarpata
AGGAGCAAATAAAACTTAAATTATTTTATGTAAAGTGGCATGGCCTGGCCCGTACGTACATACATGCGTTACGAATGCCAAAACTACTTGTGAATCTTAAAATGAAATTGAGAACCAGCGTCCCGTACAAATTTCAGGGAAACGAAATTAACAACGCCCTATAAAATAGTTTACGCAGATTGGATGAAATTAACGAAAGGGTCGTAAACGTCGGAGAAAATGAGATCGGATTTTTTAACAAGGATTTTTATAGTTAATCCGAATTTTTTCGCTTCAAAAATGCCATAAAAACTTGAGTACTTGTATCAGCAAATTTTTATAAAATTCCTTAAACAAATCTCACTACCCGAATACACGTGTTTGGTATGCCATGTTTTTTCTTAACGAATTCTGCCAAAGAATCGTAGTTCTACATCAGTTAAAATAGAATGAAGTGTTTTAGCTAAGAACCAACGAACCAAGTAGGTAAGGCAGTCGGCATGTCAGAAATACTTCAAAGGTTTTGTATTGCATTGCCTTGCACGCACACATTACACATGCATTATTATGGGCAAAAGGTGAAAGTTTTGACTTTCTTTCTACTCACCTTTTACGCTGCGCTTAAAGCCTTTAGGAGTGATCGGCTCGCTCACAAGGCTTTGGTTTTGACGGGTTTTGATATAAATACTCCATGAACAATGTACGTACGTTATGTACTCGTAGTAATATATTCGTGGCAGCACTCGCTTTAATGGTTTCCGCTCCAGTCATTCAACTACATCCATTAAGAATTTGCAGAACAGGCTTTGGTTGCCCATTGCATGGCATGGCTATTATTATCTAAAATTTCCTCTAGCTTTGCATTGCCTTGCAAATAATAATGGCGTGTCTGCCTAAGCACTAAAGGTACGAACGAAATGGAATCGACTTGCTAAAATTGCCAAAATTCCAGCAATCTCGCAGTCAGGCAGGCATGTAAATTTTATATTATTATGTGGTAGATCAAAGGACTCATATTTCAAGTCAGGCATGCACAGGACTAGAAATAAAATTGAGTGAAAATTGGAAGTGACATGTCGAATTGCAATAAAAAGTGTCGTTTGGTTTGCCCGTTCTATCGACCAGTGCATTGCAAGTGATGAAATATGCCATTCTTATTTTTCTATTTATATCAATTTATACCCAATGAAAGTAAAGGTTCACTTGTGCTATAATTTACTATATTTTGTACAATTTGAGTATTCGTAGTATTTTCTTTACAACTTTTCTGGTGAGAACAGAATTCCGAATATTTGTAGCTGAAATTTTGACATTTTCTCTTGGTTATACTTCAGCTAGGTAAAACCAGGCATATTTCTCCTTCCATTTCTATATATCTTAGCCTAACTCACTCAAGGAAGTTTACTTAAGTGCTGACGGCGCTCATTAAGGTTTCAATTTTGAGACTCAAATCAATCGAGCTTAGGAAAGAGACGGCGGGTTGGAGATTAAGGTTCATTAGTGGAATGGAGCCAGCCCAACGGAAGCCGCTTTGCATTTATACAAAAACAAAGAGCCCCGTTTTCCTTCAATCCAGCCCCAGCCCCTCATATATTCCATTTTAATTAGTACAGCCAGGCAAACTGGCAAACGTAAAAGACATCAAATGTTTCATTCTTTTTTAGATCCAAATCCGCGTCTCGTCTTGTCTCCTTCAATTTAATTCAAACGAAAACGGGACAAACAGGAAGTAGGAGCACTAGAGCCTTTTTTTAGAAACCAGAATCTAGAATTAATAGTTCCACGTCTACGTCTACCTTGATAAGAGTGACGTTGGCTAATGTTTACAAATTATCGACTTTGTACAAGAATGAGCTTGGCATAGCTTGTCTATAATTAATTAGCGATTAGTGACAAGGAGGTATTTTTAATTAAGTGGATGAATAAGTAGAGCAGAGCTTTAGACCACCTGTCTCAAAAAGTGCGTAGTGTAGTAGTATAAGGTGGGACGTAGACAATGGGCTAGAGCTAAGGCATGGCCCAATAATAAAATGCCAATGGGTCTGGATTGGATGTAGTAATCCATTAGAGAGAGGAACGTTGACATTGATACATATGCGTAGGTTCAATGAATCATCCAACCAATTTCCTTCTCTTCCTCTTTCTTTTCTACCTCATTCTCATAGTAAGCGAAAGTGTGCCTTGCCGGTGCTCAAGAGTAAGGCAAACTATTGATTTGTTTGGGTTAGCGGGTTACGACTACGACGCTCTAGGTAGGTAAGAAAAGAAAGAAAAGGGTTACTTCGGAATTTTAGCTCAAGTTTGCCATCCAATATGCAATATTCCATTCCTTCTCATTCTTAAGGTTGAGAATTCAGTGAGTATTATTAGTCAGAAGAAAACTGATCATTTTTAATATTATATTTAAGACTACGACGCTCTAGGTAGGTAAGAAAAGAAAGAAAAGGGTTACTTCAGAATTTTAGCTCAAGTTTGCCATCCAATATGCAATATTCCATTCCTTCTCATTCTTAAGGTTGAGAATTCAGTGAGTATTATTAGTCAGAAGAAAACTGATCACTTTTAATATTATATTTAATCGAAATTAGTATTTTGTACAGTTAAGTTTAAATGGCGTCAATAAATTAGATTTATAGAGAAGAAATTAATTTAAATTATATTAGATGAATAGGCGTTTGAAAAGTGTATCTTACAGAACTATCCACCATTGTCTTAAGCCTGGCAAAAGTTTTCACCTGTTCCAGTGTTAAAATTAAAAAAATGAATCAAACTTTAGAAGTACAGCGATTAGCCTTCCTTACCTGTCGTCGTCTGAATCCAGTTTAAGTAATTCGTGACTTTGGTGTAAACCCCTGGATGATCTGCCTGAGCACAGCCCTCACCAAAACTTACGACTCCAAAACTATAGTAAGATCCTGTCTCATTGGGTTGATAATCGATAGATCCACCGCTATCTCCCTGCGTTTTTAATCAAATTATGCAAACAAAGACGAGGAGTGAACAAAAATTGAAAAATTAACTTTTACCTGACATGTGTCCTTCCCTGGCAAATATGTGCAGAGCATGTTATCCGTGATGTATTTTAGAGTTGGGAATTGTGCTCGGCAATGCTCAGAACTTAGAACTGGAAGATCAACTTTCATTAGGGTATTTGAGATTTGATTTGAATTGGTTTGACCAACTGGGACTGGTTGAGTTGTACCCCAACCAGAGGCTAGGGCAGTTACATTGTCAAATGTCTCGTTTCGAAGACTCCAGGGTAAACAGGCTTGTGCCACCTACGAATTAGCCCAAGTTTTTAGGAAATTCTTTCATTTTTGATATCGCATCTTACCGATTTCTGATCAAATACAAGTGGAGTTGGTAAATGAACCAAAGTTACATCTCCATCCATTGAACTTTGAGTAAAATCTGGATATTGGACATAGCGATCTGAAATTATGCTTTTTCCATCATTTTTGGAATACTGAGCCCCATACACGACTTTGATTTCATAGCCAGGGAGAAGATTAGCAGTGCAATGAGCTGCAGTCATTACCCATGACGGGGAAATGATCGTTCCAGCACAAACGCTGCTAGGTCCAATCCATGACATGCGAATATTAAGCAAAACACGCCAAGGGATTTCACCTCGGGATGTTTCCGTTCCACCTACGATTCTAGTACTCTGCGTCTGTAGACAAAAAAAATTAATTTGAAATGTATAAAAAAAATTACATAAGATTATGGCATTCTTACAATGTTAGAATTTCGAATTCCACAAGTGCAATTTGACCCATTGACTAGGGGCGGAACTGTCGTCCCATTTCCTCCACTCGTAAGATTTGATGCTTTAACATTGCATCTGAATCGATAAGATGGAAAAAATGATCCAAATACATTTCGAGTCCCTGATTGAAAATAAACTCCTAATTTATTTCCAGTACTCGTAGTGAGTGGGACTGGGGTGGATCGACAATATTTTGTAGCATTAGCAGCTGGATTTGGATCCCCAGCAGGGAAAATGGTCAAATAGTCATTGGGGCAAGGTACACTCAAATCTGGACATTCGATTGACAGAGTCGTTCCATTTNTATTTTGTAGCATTAGCAGTTGGATTTGGATCCCCAGTAGGGAAAATGGTCAAATAGTCGTTCGGGCAAGGTACACTCAAATCTGGACATTCGATTGACAGAGTCGTTCCATTTGGGGAAGTGAAGATATACGTGGAATTAGAATTGGCTGGGTAATTGAAAGGATAATTTGGAGATAGGAGGGAATATGTTTGACCTGCTTCGACTGGAAATTCTTGAATTGGAGCTGGAGCTGGGGCTGGAGCGGGTGATTGACGAGGGCTGATATTTGCAACTGCTAATTCCATCAAAATGGAAGAAAAAAGTGTCGCGATTTGGGGAAGTGAAGATATACGTGGAATTGGAATTGGCTGGGTAATTGAAAGGATAATTTGGAGATAGGAGGGAATATGTTTGACCTGCTTCGACTGGAATTTCTTGAATTGGAGCTGGAGCTGGGGCTGGAGCGGGTGATTGACGAGGGCTGATATTTGCAACTGCTAATTCCATCAAAATGGAAGAAAAAAGTGTCGCGAAAATTATTACTTTGTCAGAATACATTTTTGATAATTGGAGATTGGATTCGCTGATTTTGGTTTGATTCTAACACAGCTTGTGACTTAGTTTATATAGGAAATAAATCTGCACGTGAACTTGGCACTAATTTAGTTGACATTGGCATCAATTCTTAATTCATATTATCTTGAATGTCAAAACTGCTAATATTTATTCATGTCGTCCGATTTCGAAATCTTGGATTAATTAGGATTGAGTTAATTACCTGCTGTGCTGTGCTATGGGACTGGAACGAGGCTTAGGCTAGACGCGTGCACTAATTCCTATGGCTGGTATGGATTAATTGATGAATTACCATAATCAATAGAATTAACCAAATCGATCTGGCTAATTCCAGTGTATTATGCTAGGGTGTTTAGTAACAGTACGATAGAGTTTTTATTGCGTAGAATTTTACATAAGATATCAGGAAAAACGTGGCAATGAAAGATAGTTTACAAAATTTTGCAGCATAGTATTTAGAACCAGCCCAAACAACTTAAAAATGCAATTAAAGAGAAAACATAGGAAGGTTCGGTCAAAATCCTTATTGTGGGTTGCAGAAAGTCTCTCCTGTAACAGAAAAAAAATGAAATTATTATGACGGTACATAATTTTCATTTGAAGTTCAAAGTTTTCACGCTAACTCACCTGCAGCCGTAGTTTGGATCCAGGTCAAGTATTTGGTGACCTTTGCATAAACTCCTGGAGCATTTTCTTGAGCACAGCCATATCTATATGCAATGATAATCACATGTTTAGTCTTGCTAAAAATTTTTAAAAAAGCAAAAATTATTGTAAAAACTAACCCAAAACTGACGACTCCAATGGCATAATATAAATTATTTTTTGGAGATTGATAATCGATAGATCCACCAGAATCTCCTTGGCAAGTATCAGAGCCAGGTTTGTAAGTGATCTATCAAAATCGAGTAAAGCTATTAATTATATAAATTACCCGAAACTCACGACTCCAATGGCATAATATAAATTATTTTTTGGAGATTGATAATCGATAGATCCACCAGAATCTCCTTGACAAGTATCAGAGCCAGGTTTGTAAGTGCAAATCATATTGTCCGTGACCTTGCTTCCCATGTATTTCTGACATTCTGTGGTCGTCAGAAGTGGGAGGGTGACCTTCAAAAGAGTTTGAGACGATGGGTCAGTGTTTTTGACATTGATTGGCACTGGTTTCGTAGTTCCCCAACCGGAAGCTAGGACGGAAGCCCCACTCAAGTTTGTTGCAATCATGTTCCATGGTAGACATGCTGGAGATACCTACAAATTTTCAAAAATCATATTAGCCCAAAAAGTTCCAAAAATGAGAATCTTCTAATTATTACGTTAGGGGCAAAGGTCATTGGTTTTTCAACATGGAGGAGAGTAATGTCATTGTCCATGGTTGTTGGGTTATAGGCTGGATGTTGAACCCAACGGTCAATCTTGTAGGCAGTTCCACCTCCAACAGAGATTGGATTTGCTTGAGCTCCAGTCCAAATTGTGATACGATTATTAGATGGAGTTGCTCCATCAGTACAATGGGCAGCAGTCATGATCCAGTTTTGGTTGATAATTGTTCCACCACATCCATAACCACGCCCGGAAAGGTCAGCAATGAAAACTGCAACGCGCCATGGTACTTCTCCTGCCTTTGTTTGAGTTCCGCCTACGATTCTAGTGCTAGAAGCCTGAAAATGTTAATAGCACAACAATTAGATAACAAAATACCATATAAGGTCATGTCTCAATTTACCCCATTAGGATTGTATACTCCACAACAATTGGAACCAGATGGAGCTGGGCCTGGAGCAGGTGCTGGTGCTGGGGCTGGGGCAGGTGCAGGGGCTGTGCCCTCATTTACAGTAATCGTGCAACGATAGCGGTAGTAGTAATTAGAGTATGGTTGATAATTTGCCGAATGGAAATTAATGTTAAGTTGATTCCCAGACGTAGTTTGAGAGGAAAGGACCCCACGTCCACAGTATAAGGCTGCATCTGAGAAGCTAGAATCCCCAGATAGGGAAATGCCCAAATAATCATCATTGCATGCAACGTTGAATTCATTACAGGCAATTGACATGGTTGTCCCTTCAGGGGAGCTGATAAAATAAGAACAATCTCGCCCAGCAGGATAGTCGTAGGGATTATTGAGGGACAAGAGGTCAGCAGATTGCCCTGAGGCAGAAAATGCAAAATTTACATTTCGACAAGTGCTACTAGTTTGACGAGGTTGGATGACTGGGGGTTCACCCTCTTGTTGGCTTTGGCTACGGTCTACGATTATGGGTGGTTCGGCTGAGACTTTTGGTTGGATGAATGGAGGTTCATCCGAAAGTCTTGGTTGAATTATTGGAGGTTCGTCGTCTCCTAATCGAAATCTATTGACAGAAGCGGAAGCCAAACCAACCAAAATGGTTAGGCAAATCGCAGATTGGGAAATCATGGGGGAAATTTGGGAAATTAGTTACTAAACTTAAAAAATAGTTTTTCTAGTGTTTGTATTTAAATATTGATACTTGAGGTGAACTGACTTTTTGATGAAATGGAACCGAGTATTTATATGATTTCACGTACTTTAATAAATTACAAGTATTTTTCATCCACACGTGGACATTTTTATAAAAATTAATTTTATTTATTACATTTGCGGTTTAGTGTTAATTTTATTAGCGTATATTCTGTTAATGCAAAGGACGGAATTTGCTACGACGGATTCGATAAATAATAATAATAAATTACCACATCTGTTTCGTTTGAGTCCAATGGTTCCTCAACTGAAGGTCACCCCTGCTTTGAAGATGGCAAATGTAAATCTACCACAAGCTTTTGAAAATTTATTTTTTCCCAAGGCGGATGTTTTGTGTTACTTGCAGTTTTTAGAATTTATTATTGAAAAATAATATTATTTTTTTTTCTTAACCAATTAAGGTAGGATTTTGATTGATGGGTTTAAGGACGCGTTTGAGGTAAATTTCTGTAAGATTTATGCCCAGCTGGCTCGTTGTCGCGGCCATACGTCAAAGTTGACCTTTCTGATAGTTTTAATCCTCATTAAGTTGAGCTTAACGTTTTTGGGCTCAGTTCGATTAGAATTCTACTTTGTCAGCTTAACATGGCCTTAGAAGTTATCTTCATTTACCAAATGAAAATTAGTGAGCATACGAACATTTTTACAATTTTCGAAAATTTTTGTGGTTACGTTTTTAAGTTACAAGGGTATTTTTTTTATTAATAATAAATGGGCCAAGCGCCTATCTCAAAATATGTGTTTGAAGGCCTGACTAAATTCATAAATAGTTTCAATCTTTTTTTTCGGTTTTAATGACGTCCGGCAAGATTACCTCATTCATTTACCTTACCTAGATCTAGCTAGATTAAAACTGGATTTCAGAAAAATTCAGCACGCGCAGTGCTATGGACTTTCTCTACGTACGTATTTTTCAAATCAATAATATTATTGTCCAGGTTTGACAAATGGGAAAACACCTTTGTTAGTTCAACAAATCGGCGGTGCGTGGAGAAACAAATTGCAGAACAAATGTTGTGGTCCTTCTACGTAGTTACAATTGAAACACACATTCGATTCAAATTCATATTCAAAGTTTAGATCAAGCTGTTTAAAGTAAACAGTTCTTTTTTAAATGGTTTTATTTCACTAATCAGTGAAATACTTAATACAAGGATCACGCTCAATCTTAAGTACACATTTTGTCACTCACCCCACATCATGGTACAACCCCAAAGCATGAATAAACCAAAATTCATCTGACTGTTCAATTGTAGTAAAGGCTCTTATTCCAAGGTGTGCTTTAAAATGAAATCATTACTATGCGAAATATTTTATTTGATCACCCACGTTTGACCTTTGACCTCAGCGTTGCAAATAATTTCAAAACGGACTAATTGAATCCTAGCATTATATGAGAAGGCAAGGCCTGCATGAACTAATTAAACGTAATGTCAACATTCGATCAACTTGTGATAAACAAACGGCACAGAAAAATCTCAACTTAAATTAGTTGCTTGACTATTTAAAATGTACGTATACACAATGTTACATGGTGCCAGAAATATGACCATAGGTATGATTTCAATCTATAATGCGAACTTATTTGTTAGTGGATAACACGATTAATTTTTATAAGCTCGTTTATAATTAAGTGAATGCTTGCATACTTCGGTTTTGGTTAAAGAATTCTATTTAAGCGCATTTACATGATGTTGAATATAGGTAGAAATTTGGTTTGTGGCGAATTTAGAATCTATCAGAATTTTATACACTCCAAGTTGACAGTGGGATTGAAATTGAACTATTGAACTGGACTGAACTGAACCTTTTAGCTTAGTCCAGCCCGCCCTGGAAAAAATCACAGTTGAGTGAGCTTAACAACTGTCATTGCCCAATTTGGGCCAATGATTCTTTTCGAATGAGGTTCGTTTATCTATTGGACCATTGGGATTGGGACGACGGACGATGGTCTGGAATTTCTCCAGATTCCTTCGGCAGAGTCAAAGTCAAACTCAACCTGTCCCCAATTTTCTAATCCTAGTCTGGTCTCGTATTGATAACCCGACTAGACGAACGACAATGACGATGGCGACGAACTAGCGAGAGTGGATTGAGTCAGAACAGAACAGATTTTCAGGTCTTCAAGGAATTAAGAATTCTGTCAGCGTTCCCCGCAATGTTTAGGCTTAGACTTAACAACCTGGGACTAAGAATCTAATAGAATTAGGGGACGTTGACCTTTTGAACTGATTTTTGACAGAAAAAATAACAGACAGTTTTTTCGATGATGTCACAATCATCCCACCCATCTAAACTTTAAAAGTGTTCATTTTTACTACGTTTTATTAAATACTTTTGTCGTCCTATAAATTTTATTCGCTTTATGAATGCGAAGAAATGAAATGAATACGACTCAACCTGACTGCCTGATATATTGCATTTCAATTTTCGAATTTTTTAATGAATATTTTCATTGTAATGTACATTGCAAGAATTTTTATTCCTTTAGGCTTTGCAGAAGTTGTCNATGTACATTACAAGAATTTTTATTCCTTTAGGCTTTGCAGAAGTTGTCACCTGCAAGTGTCAAGTAAAATTTAGAAAATTAGTCGTAATTGTAGCCAAAATTGTCTAAAATTTCGAAATGATACAATTTTTATCTTACCGGTAGTAGATTGGATCCAAGGCAAGTATTTGGTGACCTTGGTGTAGACTCCAGGGTAATTTGTCTGGGCACATCCAAAACTATACCATAAATTATAAATAATAATATAATTAACACGTCTTGATTTAATATGGAATAATATAAAAACCAACCCAAATGAAACGACTCCAATGGCATAATATCGACTGTTGCTGGCTTGCCAATCGATTGAAACCACCTGAGTAAAAATATATACAAAATTACAAAAAATTAATTACGTAGTTAGTAAATTGACAAGACGAATATTGAGGTGCAAAGGTCACAGGGCTTGTTATACCAAAAACTTTGGCAATGCCAATGCACCGGACTAACCTGAATCTCCCTGTAGAAAAAAATAAAATAGTATGCATTAAACTTTTGGAATTTTTAAGATTTTAAAGATTTTAAAGTGAACTCACTTGACATGTGTCCTTTCCTGGGTTGTATGTACACAACATGTTGGAATTTACATTTGTTCCCAAATATCTTTGGCATTGAGTTGTGTCAAGAACTGGGAGTGTGACCGTCATGAGAGTGTTGGAAGGTGAATCGTTGTTTGCAGTATTCACGGCCACTGGTTTCGTGGTTCCCCATCCAGATGCAACGACTGAAGTTCCAGTAAATTCAGATGTTGCATAGTTCCATGGGAGACAGGCTGGTGACACCTAAATATGCGACATGTTAGACACATGAATTCTTTGCGTTGCATTGTTAAGTTTAACACTTACATTTGATTTGAATGTGAGTGGAGTGGTCAAATGAACGAGGGTAATATCATTGTTCATTGTCCTTCGATCGAATGCAGGGTGTTGGACATATCTATCAGTAGCAAGTCGAGTTCCACCACCAACCGTCACTGGATTTGCTTGAGCTCCAGTAAAAATGCTGATTTTATATCCAGTCTTCATGTCCATAGTGCAATGAGCTGCAGTCATGATCCATGACTAAAACATAAAATTANGCAGGGTGTTGGACATATCTATCAGTAGCAAGTCGAGTTCCACCACCAACCGTCACTGGATTTGCTTGAGCTCCAGTAAAAATGCTGATTTTATATCCAGTCTTCATGTCCATAGTGCAATGAGCTGCAGTCATGATCCATGACTAAAACATAAAATTACAAATTAGTCCACATAGAAATAAGGATCTGGATAATTTCTTCACTTACAGCACTAATGATAGTTCCACCACAAAGGCCACCGCTCCCAGTAGCAGGGTCATAGACAAAAACGGTGACCCTCCATGGAAATTCTCCATTCTTGGCTTGAGTTCCACCTACGATTCTAGTGACGCCATTAACATTGCGAACTCCACAACTGCAAGTAGCAGATTGTCTTGGTTGGATAAATGGTGGTTGGTCATCCCCAAAGGGAAGTGAGGCGACCAAAGTGGCCAAACACGCCAGAAAAATTAGTTTAATCATCATAATCAGATTTCAATTTCAAGGTAAATTAAAAAATGATTGAATTTTAATCAGGGTCTTATCATTTTATACATTTTAGTTGAATAGGGATTTGGTTGAACTTGACGCACATAGACGTAGGACTTGATATTTGCGGTTTCAGAGTTGAATCCCCCTTGCCCTTGTCAGTTGTCCGTAATTCATTAATTATGCATGTATGCTATGCACGGGTTTTTGGAAAAGTGTCGTAGTACATTTTTGTTCAATTGTTCATCATTCAAAGGAGCAACATGTGGCCACAATCTGAATCTTTCTAATGTTGAACAGAACAAGTGTTTGCGTAATAAAAAATGAGAAAATAAGTTGTTGAGCTCTTTTGTGACGTAAAGTGGAATTTAACCTCAGTTTTATTTTTGGAGAAATA
>WJEZ01003099.1:0-11606 GCA_009869925.1 Thalassaphorura encarpata
GAAAAGAAGGAAGCCGAAAAAAAGAAAGCAGTTGAAGAAAATAAATTAGCTGATGAAAAGAAGGCAACTGAAGAGAATAAACTAGCCGATGAAAAGAAATTAGCAGACGAAAAGAAAGCAGCTGCAGAAAAGAAAATAGCAGACGAAAAGAAATTAGCTGACCAAATAAAGGCATCTGAAGAAAAACTAGCCAATGAAAAGAAATTACCTAACGAAAAGAAGTCAGCTGAAGAAAATAAATTAGCTGACGCAAAGAAGGCAACCGAAGAAAAGAAAGCAGGTCAAGAAAAAAACTTAGCTGAACAAATGAAGTCAGCCGAGGAAAAGAAGGCAGGTGAAAAGAAAGACAATGAACATAGAGACGTTTCTGATAAGAAGAATTTAGGTGCGAAGGAAGAGGAATCAAAGGCAATTGAATGTGGTAAATCGTCAAAACCGGAAGAAAGACGTTTGACGGAGGAAGATGCAAAACTGGAAGCAAAAAAATTGGTCAAAGACGCTATCAAGGAATATGTCGAAGAGAAACAGAAGTCCGAAAGCGGAAAGCAACAAAGTTTTGACGATACGGAAATGACACCTATTGACCTAAAATCAAAAGATCATACTAGCCACAAAACTGAAAATAATGTTAACGATGAAACAGATAAACCTAACGATTCTGACTTGAAAAAACTTAATGGTGAGGGCAACAGAGAAGAGCAGGTTGGATTGAAGAAGAGTGAGATGAATGGCAAGAGAAAATCAGACGTCAAGAAACAAGTTGGAGAGCCTATACCTCCAGCAACAACAAACCAAACTTCAGATATTAAATCTCAAGTTATAGATTCGCCCAAAATTATAGATGGAAAAACATTACAAGAGGAAATTGACTTCGAAGAAAAATCAAAAGTAGAGGATCGGAAAAAAACCGAAGGGAAGAAGAAAAGCATTGACCAATCATGGAGTCCCACAGATCAAACTGTAGAAAGGACACCACAGGAAGATATTATTCCAAAACCAAGAAGAAAATCAACCAAGGAAGATAAACTTCAACGGCGAACATCCGAAGATAAGAAATATGTCGATCTGAAACCCACGAGGAAACAACCAGCTGAAATCCCAAATGGACAACACACAGAGATCAAAAAAGAACGCCAAGCTGAGAAAATTCATGACGAGTCCACGTTCGCATACACACCAACACATGATTCATTTACAAAAGAAAAGGAACAATATAACCAACTTCATGAAACATACTCAACTCAAGAGAGGGAAAGAAGATACGAGAAGGCAAAAATGGCCAATGGAAAATTGTTCTTAGCAGAAGAACCAATCAAACCAACAAGACGGTCCAAGCCATTAGATTTTAAGCCTTCATTATTAGATGATGATGAATTGACTTATACCAATGAGGAAATCAGAGTTAGAAATTTAATTTTTGACAATCAAAAAAGAATTTGTCCAGAGAGACCGAAACGAAAATCAGACTACATCAAAGATAGTTCAACTCTCCCAGAAATCATTTCAGACACATTCGACTTTCCAAAAGAAAATGATCGTGATTTTGAACTTCAAAAGGAATTTGATGAAAAAATTTTAGAATATCAAAGAAAATTGACTGAAAAGGAAAGAAGGCGATTAGAAATTAAAAAAGAATTTGAATCACATCGCTACAGTTGTGAAAGACTATCTTCTTCTTCTGATCCCATGTCAGATGATTATTATGCGCGTTATTTTTTTAGTGACGATGAAAAAAGTCGTGATGCATTGAGAAGACCAAAATTTAGTTTAAAATTAATTGATCGAACTAGCGTGTATGGAACTGACGTAATTTTAACTTGCTCTGTCCTAGGACATCCTTTGCCCACGACTCAATGGTACAGAAATGGTTTGGCCCTCAATTCAGATATGGTCAAAACTGTGATTCACAATAAAAGTGGAGTTTGTGTCCTAATTATAAAAAATGCAGGGAAGGGTGATATTGCAGAGTATACTTGCTTGGCAAGAAATATGCATGGAAAGGCTGGAACGTCTTGTGTCATTTCTTTAATTGGCGAACCAGATAAGAAACCACAACCCGCAGGATTCAGTCGAGCTATTTTTGGTAAAGACAAAATTTCATTTAATTTAGCTAATTTTAGTGTAAACCTTGTCAAAATTTGCTTAATTTGGGCTAAGATTTGTCAATACTGGTTCAATTTTTATCTAGAATTCTTCAATACTTCATGAGAACTTGATAAAAAGTCATAATGCAAATTTATTTCTGTTTTATAGAATCCGAGATGGGTAGCTACGATGAATTAGTTCTCGAGTGCAGGGTCAAAGGTCACCCACTACCACAAATCATGTGGCTGCGTGAGAACGAAATTTTGATTCCATTCCTTGATTGTCAATCTTCATCCATTGTGATTGGTCGAGTCAAATCTACAATTAATTTTGATGGGCGTGTCCGACTCGTGATACGAAATCCAGGTGAAGGTGATTCTGGAATTTATTCTTGCGTCGCTCGAAATGAATCTTGGACTGACGAATCACATTTCCCTCTGGTCATCAAATCCAAAACAAAAGGATTGACTGGGCCAACTAGGCATCAGTCTGCTTCACAGCCTGACCTGACTCAAAGTCACGTGATGCTAAGAAGGGCAAGGGCATCTACCCCTATCGTTGGTGCTGATGGAATGACTCCTCCTTCTTTTACACTTCATCCAGAATCTCATTTAAGTGTCGAACAAGGGTCAGACTTAGTTTTACAATGTAGGGTCATGGGAGAACCACGTCCAAGAGGTCAGTCTCAATTTTCCACATATATCCACATATCTAACTATTGATCTTTGACCTTACAGTTAATTTATACCGTGGATGTCGAGACGTGACTCTACAACCAAGAGGGTTTCGAGAAACTCTCCCAGATTCTGGGCTTATAAAATTCACATTGAAACGGATCGAATTGATGGATGCAGGGATGTACACATTAGAGGCTAAGAATTTGTATGGAAAAGAAAGGGTCGTCACACATGTTCGGGTAAATGACATGATTCGTCATTTGGAGCCTTAAGAAGTCTCAGCCCTGTTTATGCTGTATAATTATATGCTATGCTATTGCTATTAACCTAAATTCTTGCATTGCCCCAATCTGCAAATAATAATCTGCACTTTTTCTTTATTTCTCCTTTTTGCCTCATTTTATTGCATACTTGGATAGCCAGATGTGTGAGTGAATGTTGAAAATGTGTGTAAAGATAAATAGNATGTGTGTAAAGATAAATAGACAAATCTATTCCTGGGTTAGCTTAACCTTCTTTTTTTCCGGATTTGTTTTCCTTGGAATATTTTGGTTTGAAGCCAAATGGTACATAAGAGTTGGTGAATGTATAAAAATAGGTGATGGGAGAAAAGAGACGAGGAGAAGGAGGACGTGGACGGAGGACAAGATCTGAAACTCCAAAACTCTACGGTGGCTCAATCTCACACGGAGACGGGAACAGCAACTTGTTCTCAAACCAAGGTTTTGTTTTAATTTTTATCATGTGATCGGACAGAATGGTCGGACAAGAAATGTGTAGTGACCATGGGTTGAGCACCCAATGTTGTGAAACTTTGTTAGGCTCATTTCAACTCAAAATCCAATTGTGCAAAATAACTTCAAAATCAACAACCACTTGCCAATGGTTCACTTTGTCACATCTAGACAGTATATACTAATTAATTTATTAATTAATTCATATATTTTATAAATTAATTTAATTTTGCAGAAGTCCCTGATAAAATTCAATATGAACCAATTATATCCGAAGTGGGCCCTGGATGGGTGTCCTTGAGATGGACGAGACCTCATAGCCATGCTCCAGTCCTTGCCTACAAAATTGAAGCTTTGGACATTGATTCTTTAGAGCAAGGTGCAGATCATTGGATTCATGTAAGGACCAATCAGGACTAAGTATTTTCCCAAGTAGAAGTCTAATTGGTTGAAATCATTTTACAGCTGGGAATTTCACCTATTCCATCATTTGAAGCATTTCATTTGAAACCAGGGCAAGAATATTTGTTTCGAATTACCCCAAGAAATCGATTTGGCTGGGGTGATTCGATCGTGACGTCTAAACCAGTGCTAATCAAAGATAAATGCTCATTACCAGAATTTGTGAAGATTTTACCAAGAACAGTCAAAGTTTGTTCGGGTGATGTCGTAAGACTTGAGTGTGAAGTACGGGGTGAACCAAGACCCGTTCTCAGATGGGACAAGGATGGAGAAACTATACAGGATGAAAAAAATAATTTTATTGAGCTAATAAACTGGTATTACCAGTCCGAATGAAGAGGTGAACCAAGACCCGTTCTCAGATGGGACAAGGATGGAGAAACTATACAGGATGAAAAAAATAATTTTATTGAGCTAATCGCTCAAGATTCGGATTTTAGGGTTACATGCAGAGCTACAAATATCATTGGCTATGTGACCTCATTCACAAATGTGTTGATTGTGAATGACCCTGCGATAGTTGCTGCGCATGAGCGATTGAATCAAAATGAATCTTTACTTCCACTAACAATCACACTTGGATTACGGAACAGAATTGTACAAATCAATCATCCAGTCAGACTCACTTGTCAAATCCTAGGAAATCAACCAATCCAAGTTCAATTCATGAAAAATGAAGAAGAGGTCAAAGGTCAAGGAATCGTGGTGAATAACGTTCATGGATTTTATACTTTGGTCATTGACAGAGTTAAATTGGAAGATGAAGGATTATACTCTGTCGTTGCAACGAATGGATTTGGCCAAGTCAGTTGAGATTGTGAATGACCCTGCGATAGTTGCTGCGCATGAGCGATTGAATCAAAATGAATCTTTACTTCCACCAACAATCACACTTGGATTACGGAACAGAATTGTACAAATCAATCATCCAGTCAGACTCACTTGTCAAATCCTTGGAAGTCAACCAATCCAAGTTCAATTCTTGAAAAATGAAGAAGAGGTCAAAGGTCAAGGAATCGTGGTGAATGACGTTCATGGATTTTATACTTTGGTCATTGACAGAGTTAAATTGGAAGATGAAGGATTATACTCTGTCGTTGCAACGAATGGATTTGGCCAAGTCAGTTGTACTGCTTATTTGCACATTGAAAATCCTAATCAATGGGGTCAACCAAGATTTATCAAAGAATTGACCCCTGAGACGATAGCTAAAGTAGGGGAAAGGGTCACGCTAGAATGTCATGTGGATGCTTGGCCAATTATCTCAACACAATGGTGAGTCTCACAATACCCCATATATTTTGTCTCCCATTACCCCGTATAATTTGTCACACATAACCCCGTATAATTTGTCACACATTATTCCGTATATTTTGTATCACAATATTCCGTGTACTTTGTATCACATTACCCCAAAATTCATCTTCTAGGTGGAAGAACGGAGTAAAATTAAACAGATGGACGAATCGTAAATACGAAATGAGGGAATCTAAACAAGGTCACGTGTCCCTGTGGATCGAAGGATGCGACGAAAATGATGGAGGAGAGTATCGCGTCGTGATTCAAAATCCTATTGGATTAATTTCTACATCGACGATTCTGCATGTTCAACCAAAGGAAGAACTAAAGGCAGCCAAGGATCCAGCCAGATTAGCCCTTGAGAGTGAAATCCTTGCAAGGGACTATAACATCCCACCTCATTTCTTAAGAAAACCTCAAGCATTAGAAGTATTTGAAGGAGATTCTGTCCTCATTGAATGCTCGATTCAAGCTTCACCTCCTCCACAAGTCCGATGGCTAAGGGATGGATTGAACGTATGTCAAGGTCAAGGTCAATTTAATTAAGGGCTAAATTAATTATTTAATATTTGCAGCCAACCTATTACAAGGACAAGGAACATTTTTTCGTAAAATCAACAGAAAGCACTGACTATGCAAAATCTCATGAATATCGGTTAGAAATCCCATGTGTTCAATTTAACTACACTGGAGCATATACAATTCAAGCTACGAATGAGCATGGAGAATGCAAAGCCGTTGTGTCACTCCAGGTCAAAGTCAGACAACCAAAACATGAGAAAAATGCTAAACTTAAAGTCAGGTAGGCCAATATTTTTTATCACCTTGCCCCATTTGTATCAATTTACCCCAATTATAATTTTTCCAGTGATACCAAAATCGTTCCAAGGATCCTTCAACCCTTGAGCACGACTAAAGTGAGTGCTGGAGATAAGGTCATTCTAAAATTCGACGTTGAGGGCAATGACCTTTCTTACACGTGGATGTTTGGACGAAAATTCATAGAAGCTGGGAAGGGAGGATATTTGATTCAAGAAAATCGGTTGACTTTGACTCGTGTCTATCGTCAAGATGAAGGAGAGTACAAATGCATAGTGCGGAATTCCATGGGGAAATGTGAGACGAGTGGAATGCTTCTCGTTGATGGTAAGTTAATGTACATATGCGCGCTCGCACATGCGCACATAAATTAATTACTGACTCTTATTTTTTAGCTGCCAGGAATGAAGAAACCAGCCGCAAAACTTCATCTACGATGAGAACAACGACAATTATAGAATGTGAGTTTTTATTTAGTCAAAAAATTGACCGATGTTTTAAAACTTATTTGTGCATGCGCAGGTGTAAAAGAACCATTGAGCCCATTACCACCTCAAACCCTTGTCCCATCCCCGCCAAAATTCAAACTTCTTCCAAATAATAAAATTGGTAATGAGGGAGAAGACGTTGGATTTCATTCCTCAGTCCTTAGCCAAGGGTCCATGGAAGGGATGGACGTGAGCATTAGGAAAGACAATGAGCCCTTAGACATGACGACCAACTCATCCAAATACAAATTAACACAAAATAATGGAAATTCAGAGACAGAACTAATTTTTGAAATTAATTCGATCGCTCCTTGTGATAATGGAAATTATGAAATCATTGTTGAGAACGAATTTGGACGAGTCATGGCCACAGCCAAATTGGACGTCATTCGTGAGTCATGCCTATTAGTTAAATTTAGAATTTAAAATTAATACTAGTGTTAATTTATTCCTTGTCCTGCAGCCAAAAGCCAAGGATTTAATGAGATTGGAGAAGGAATGAGGCTCCGTGCCTTGTCATCCTCGCCAGTGCGTCAGCAACTTTTATCAAAAAGATCAGAAGATGAAGGTGCTAATTAAATAAAATCTTAGTTTTTGTTGCTGTTAATAAAGAAAATTTATTTCTATTCCAAATAATGTTATTTTTTGACATGTAGAAAACGGAAATCAAGTGCTATATTCCTTCCCCTAATTAAAGACTCATTCTTGCATCCCTTAATACACATAAGCTAACATTTTTCTATTTCAACGAAGAACGAAAAAAACATAAATTAGTTACTAATTTATGATCCATTCCTAAGCAGTGCAGTTAGCAGCAAATACGCTTTCATGAAGGCTAATTAAGCGACCAATTTATACACAAAGACAAATTGTAATTATGTTGAATTAGACACGAGGCAATTACTCCAATTAAAGAATTAAACTTCTTTCTCTTGCTGACTTCAAATTAAGACCAGATCAAACATTCTTGTTTGAATAATTCTTTTCTCAATGCAAGCAACGTCGGATGAAATACGTACATTGTTAGAACTAGAACAAATAACTCCGACAACAATTGAAACAACATGCTACGTAGGATTAGTAGGAAACCCCCAAAGTGCAATAATTGAAGAGCTCAGCGCAAGAAATACTCCATTCAATCTTCTTGGTATCTATGCAAAATCGGTTATTAATTTTCGAAATTTACTGAAGATCCAAAGCAGTTAGGCCATGTTACTGTAGTCTCAGACCATACTGGTTAAAATAATTTTACAGACTGATTTTAAGTAAATAAAATAGAACAAATATCCTTTACTTCAACTAAAGACAAGAAAATAGACGCATGAGTTCATGGGTTGCAGAGCATAGAGTATAACTTTGAAGAAAATGAGGCTTTGAAAATGTCAAGGCGGAACAAAACTCCTTTTTCCTCTTCACTCGTCTTCCTACCCTCTTCTTGAAAGTTGCGTGTGACAATTCAACTCGACAAAACAAGAATAGATTTCTTTTTACTGCTTTGCAACAAATCTGCAGTACTAGATTTGAAGAGGTCACTGTCACATTTGCCGTCCTAGGCCATTCACGAATGCCTATTGATAGGGATTTTGCTCATGTCGAATAGAAGAAACTAGCCAACGACAAACTATTAAAACCTTCGGATTGGACAACATAGGAACACTAGTTGTGAATGTGAGAAATTACATGCAAATCCTTGGTCCATTTCTCCAGGCTGCCAATCACATTTTGGAAGTAAAATTCATTCAGTTCAATCCTCAACAACAACCTTGAGTCCGCCGGGACTACGAGGAAACAGCACCGCTAGAAAATTTTCAACTGTTTCGCCTTAATCATCACTACATTACTAGTATACTATTGGAGCCGTGCTAACTACTGCAGATTCTGCGTATACTGAATTCATGTTTAAAATTTCGCATCTAGACTTGGCTTGCCCAATTTTGCATCAATTTCAAAACAGAACATCTACGGTACTGGATTACTCATTCTTGAATATTACGTTTTTTGTCTTATTCATTTTGGTGTGAAATTTGATCAAGCTAGACCTCCAAAGTCCACTAGTTACTAATCCGTTTTCATATTTTACTTTCTTTTACATCAGCCAGCTTCATTTCACCCGTCTACGACGGCTTATTTTTAAAGTTTGAGGTGATCTTACAAGGGAAGGTATGGGGAGCCGACTCTCAGAATTCAACCATTCCAAATTTTTTCAAAATTTCTCAAAATTCAAATTTAAAAGTACTTGTAGTATAAACATTTTTCATGAAGACATCTGCGGATATCCTATACGTACGGATATACGTACGGGAATTGTAAGAGGTCAAAGGTCAATTTTTTAACATTGTAAAAGTACTTGATTGAGCTGAAAATTTGCGCACGAAGGTAGCTTAAGTATTCCTGAACAAACTGAGAGGGTCACTGTAGCGTAAAAATGATATTTCATGGTCAAAATGTCAAAATTTAGTGGAAAAGGTGCATTTTTTCTAGTGCGGTTTTAGATTCTAATGCATTCTAATGCATTGATGAGTTCTTTAATTGCAGTGGCGCAACATCCAATAATTATCTTCCATAACTCCTTCAAAAGTTAATGCTATGAAGCTGTTAATTCTTGTGTTCAGCTACTGCTATGTAGAATTTTATGAGGAATCCGAATTACACTAAATTTTTGACCTCTGACCTTCCGTTGACATGGTATGAATTTTTTCCTGGAACAATATTTTAATTACATAATGCTGCTCAAATCGTTCGTTCAAAATTCAAAGAAGTTGTTAGGTACAGTGTATTGAAGAAAGCTATGGGCTGGAGCGTCTGCAATGACAGAACAAATTCTAATGATGTCATAAATTATGGGATTTTGGATTGGATTGGATTTATTCAGGTTTAAGTCAACATAGCTCACACAATGTAAAATTAGAACATTGAATTATCAGTAAGTGCTTCTAATTCCGACTCTAGACTAAATAAATAAATTTTGAAATTTAAAATTTTTTTCATACTAATAATTTTGATGAATTTAGTGTTTAGATATAATAGATATAATTTGAACTGAGACAAAAAAGAGCTAACTCTGATAAGAGTAAATTTCTGTTCTGCCTTTAAGATTAACAAGTTTTAACCTTTAACAAGTTTTTGAAAATGTAAACTAAAAGTGGACATGCACTGATCTAGATTTTTACAATTAGAGGGTAAACTATTACACAGTTAGATAGCATTATATTTAACAGACTTTGTGAAATGTGTACGTCTGTAGACAGGTGCAAGCAAGCCAAAATTAGCACAACTTCTAGTACGAACATGATAAGCGGGACTTAGTAAGTGGAAAAAAATTTGACAAGTCAACTATGTTGTTATTGTGGTTCAGTTGTTAAACACAAATTTTCCTGTGGCCAACCGCAATCGCTCTGAAATTGTTAACCACAGCGCTCAAGCAGATCATTACGACTAATTCTGGCATGCAACCTATGACAATCTTGCCAAAATCTTGCGCCTTGCACTGGTGGAAGTCTGGCTATGCTAGCCCACTGTCGACAATATAGAAATTTTGTTAATGATGAGTAAAAATACATGAGAAGAAGGTTATCAATTTTTTTCTGAATTTGTTCTAACTCACAAGGAACTGACCAACCCCAAACAGGTAAACAAGATTCAGTTACGGGAAGGATGTAAGTGTTTATAGGGAGTGTAAAGGTTCTCGTGTTTATATTTCTTTTAAAAAATTTTATACCCCCAACTGCGGAACAGACTTTAGATTCAATGTGCTTTGCATGTTGTTTGAAAGTGAGTTTAGCGTCAAAAATTATACCGAGGTATTTAAATTTGGAAACTCGATTGATTATGTTGTTGTTTATTTGTAAAGTCTCATCGGTCAAGGTAGAACTGTCCCGGCTGAAAATAATAAATTCCGTCTTATTGTAATTGATTAAAAGTCCCAAAATTTGAGTCGTTGAGTCGACTTGGTACCCAAGTAACCAAAACTTGCTCGGCCGGCAAATGGCCAACATAGTCGGCCACATGCCGGGGATGGGTCTCGTGCCTTTACTGATCCAACTGAACGGCCGAATGCCGGCCCAATGAGGGTTATTGAATTGGCAAAACTTTGGGCCTTATGTTGGCTGAATGTCGGGTAACTGAAGGCCCGATCCTGGCCAATGAGTAACCTTATGCGGGCGATAGGCAATATTCTGCTGGACCGCTACAGGCCTTATAATGGCAAATTGATGGCGCTGTGCCTTAAATTTACCGGCAGTTTGCTGGTATCTCTCTGGTATTTTGTTGGCAATTTGCTAGGCCATCGTTAGATTTAATGCGTCGCCAACGGAGGTTGAAGCAGTTTAATAATGTACAAATAGTTGTTGGTTAAATATTGGCTTTTATTCTTTTCACACCTTACAACGTATATTAGCAGTAGAGTTGATATTTTATACTGAATAGGCTTAGCTAGATGTATGATCTAATGGAATTGCTACATAACTATTCTCCCGAAAAGGAAGCAACATTACTTTCCTAACTAATTCAGTGACACATAGCTGAAAGGACCGACCAAATTTTTGACGACATTTACATATAGAGAGCTGGTGTCTACTGGATTATTCATTAAAGGATTAATTGTTAAGAATTTCTTACAAATCACATATGGTTTGTCGTCTGCTTTTTCAACTTGACTAATTAAAATTATGCATTTAGATTTTGTTAGAAAACAATTGTTTCCAAAATCCGAACCAACCGAAAAGTTATTGCTTAATACGTACTTGTGAGATGTAAGTTTCGCAGCTTCAATTTTAGTGAGTACTGATTCGCTTTCCATTACACGGCATACAACTTGTTCTAAATATCTATTTTTACCTCGAATCATTCTTTTTAACCACTGCATATGGTTTTCAAACGGAAAAGCACTAGAATTGTCAAGGGAGCCATAAGTTAAAGCATCGTCGGGTAAATGTGAAAGCGAATGTACGTTATACACGCAAAATTCCTTTCCATAAATTGATGAACTTTCTTTAATAAACCTGAGCAGAGTATATTTTGCAATTTTGTTCCATTGTGCAACA
>WJEZ01003100.1:0-11605 GCA_009869925.1 Thalassaphorura encarpata
TGTCGTATTAAAAAAACAATATGTATGGACAAACGCTTTGCTCGTTTTTAATAAACGGCTACGTAAGTACAATAAATATTATTAAAATGATGATTATTTCTTGATAATGTTCTTGTGCAGATTGTATTTATAATATCAGAGCAAGTCCGAAGAAACGAGATGGTCAAGAAGCTGTAATGATTGCCGTTACGTTGTTTGTTTTTGGAGCCTGGTTAGTTACAGGACCTGCCGGTGTTGCTTACATATATTATACAGATACCAAGCTCGTTCAGACTTTCCGCCTGTCATCAAAAATTGCTACAGCTTTAAGTATTTATTTTCCATCCGTACTATGTGCAGCAATCGTAGGATCTCAGACCATATCAACAATTCTGAATTTCAATTGTGCATCTGCATGGATGCAAAAACATGAGAAAATACTGCAAGTTAATCAAATTTCAAGTATTAGAAGAATTGTACCAATAATTGACAATTTCTTAAGGATGGACAAGAAAATCAGAACGTCGAGTCTTAAATGGCCATTATCCTTGGCATTGCGGAAATCCAATATCTTTTGTGCGCTTTATTTTTTCTGGTTGTTATGAATGGATACATTCTTAGCCTATTGAACCGCCGAGCTCATGATTCCAAATCATTCTTCAAGTCTTTCAATGGAATTCATAAGTTTGAAAAAATGTATTACAAATCTTGTCGCCCTTTCAGCTATTCTGCTGGACCATTGCCAATTAACGAGTCAACATTTTTTGTCATCATGGACTTTGTGGTTCAACAACTCATCAATATACTTCTGACCTATTGACCTTCGACAAACTTGAAAAATTTGTAATATATAAAATGTCGCAATTAAATTTATAATTTATTATCAGCAAATTGTTTTGTTTTTGTGATTCTAGAATTAGATAAGATTTGAGATATCTCTGAGGTTTGGAAATATTGGCAATAATCCTTGAGCATTTAAATTCCTTCGCCTATTATAATCACCAGCGATTTGGAACAATTAATTTATTTCGACATTTCTGAGACTATAACTCTTGAGACCATATGAAATTTAGTCACAATTCACAAAAAGCAACGACAAACATGATTTCCCAGTTTAGTTTCACAGTTTTAAAATATTCAACTATTCTTGGACAAATATTTTTTATTTACCCTTGGAAATGGAATTCGCAGCTTGGGATATTGGAAAGTCTTCCAGAAAAAGGGTTTTCATGGATTTTGTGGATTTTAGCTACTAGATCATTCGCTGCATCCTTGTTCGAATTTGGTGGATTTTTCTTTATTTCAATCTTGATTCGCTCAGACGTCGAACCTTGGGAAATCCTTTTATTTTCGTTTCCAACCGGAGTTTATATCATTTCACTCGTCCTCTTGTATTCTGCTATCATCTCAAGGAATCAAATTGCTTGGACAAACTCCATCATCATTTTTAATAACAGAATGTGTAAGTAAAACATATATTATTACTCAACAATAATTTCATCATACTTGTGATATGCGTGATTGTTCTAATTTAGTTGAGTTTCACAACATGAGACAAGACGCTGAAGCTCGAGACGGTTTAGAGCCTATGCTAAAAATGGCTGCCATTTGCCTTGGGTCAATGGCTATGCTAAACGGTCCGATTGGAGTCGCAATGATCTTCTACGTTGACATCAAAATTTTTAAGATTTTTCGACTATTTCCACAATCATTTATTTTTCTTGGCTCCTTGACCTTGGCATCTGTCGTAGCTCTCATTATCTTTACAATTGTCGCATCTGGAGCCATTCATGGAAATTGTACATCAAAATGGCTCAAAAAACATGCGCAAACGTAAGTGAATTATTTTGTGCGTTATGAGAATAATTCAATACTTTTTAATTTTAGCTTTGGGCAAACGGACAGTGAATTCAGAAGGCCATTGCACTGGCCAATTATTCTACGCGCTCATCAAATTCTGTATAACATTGAGACTCAATATTCAAGCATCATGTTACCCACGATCCTTTTCATGACTATTTTGCTCAACGTTGTAATTAGTTATTCCATCCTCCGTCTATCCTCTGTTCTTACATTCCCAATTCTGCTTAACATGATCCTAGCCTGCCTATTTGGAATAAGCTTACTCAAAATTCTACTTACAAATATGAATCAAAGGGCTGAAGATTCACAAGCATTTTTCAAATGTTTTCGCCGAGGCCGCGGGAAAAAATTCAAATTAGATCAAATGTATTGGAATTCCACTCAAACATTTCGCTACACTGCTGGACCTTGTGTAATCTCTAATTCTTCATTTATCTTTATTTTAGATATTATATTTTCAAACCTCATTAATATACTTTTGTCTTGGTAAATTAAATTCTGACCTTTTACAAATTGTCTTGGGAAATTACATGGTTCGCTATGGCTATACTTTCACTCTCTGCTCCGTTCCCATGTACGCAGTGCAAATTTGTAATTTTATCCACCCTTGTACACGTAAAAAATAATTTAGCTTAGCTCTTCTTCATGGGAGATCCAATTCGATTCGATTATAAATTCAATCTTGAGCCAAAAATAGAGAAATCAATCAGTGACTTGGCTTGGCCTTACTTTGTATGCCTTGCCGTCTTAGGAGGATAACCCTTGAATTAATTTACCTTTGCTTTGCTTTGTGGTCTCAAGCTGACTTGTCAAATTTATGCCTTGCCTGCGGTTTTTTTTTCTGTTGACTCGCTCATCACTTCAGAATTACACTACACAGAGTCATGAGCAGAGCAGTAAAACCACACAAGCCATAGCTTATGGCTATGCCATGCCATGCCAAAAATAACAACAACAATGGAAAAATTCAGAAATGCGTTGAAATTTCATTTTCATTTTCATTTCCCTTGAAATTAAGTAGAACAACCAATTCTAATATACGTAAAGTCGTTGTAGCCCGATTTCTCCAGAATTGATCTTGGCCTATGGTCTGAGAATTAGCATGTGACAATATGGCTGAGTGGTCGTGAACAATTAATTATGTCAACAATGGACTTCATTTAGCATTATCCTGCCTGTCTGGGTAGCCAAGACCTAAATCCCATATGTGAGTGTGTGTGTGTGGCCAGTGTCAACAAATAAAGTTAAATTTAAATTGTAAACATTGATGAGGGCGGACCGATGCAACGATATTGTCGTATGGCATACGGGTCATGGGCTCAAGCGTCAAACGATAATGGACAACAATGGGGTGAAAACTACTTCATTGTTATACAACCCTGGGAGTCCTACCCGCCCTCGCCCTACAGCACAGCAACAGAAATTACACTACAATACATGAGAAAAAAGGTGAAGGAAAGTGAAACGGGTTCGGAAGTCTTTAAGTGCCAAGCCAAGAATGTCATTGTCAAATTTCGAAATAGGATAGAAATTTTGATGCCGATGCCAGGAGCGTATTTTCACCTCATGTGCCAAGTGCCAAAATTCAATTCATGTAATTTTCATAGCCAAAAGCGAATCCAATTAGCTACAAGTTGAATGGCATGGCAAGGCGATGAAATCAGTAAGACGGATCAGTGCCAGTGCCAAGTGCCAATGGTCCTTTTCCCTGTCATGTCATGTAGTATGTCATGAATAGCGAGCTTCTTCGTTTACTTTTGCCACTGCCACTAGTACTAATACATGTGTCATCATGAAAAAGGTTTTTACTTACGTAGGAGAATGAAGAATCATGTCATGTCATCTCATCTCATCTCACTCTGTCAAATTATCTCAGGCTCAGGCTAGGCGCAAACACTTGTTGCTTTTTATGACTTTGCTTTGCACTGCAGCACGATACTACTACTACAAGGAGATGGCTGATTTCTCTATTTTCGTTTTCACTTGCATCTTTTCTTTTCAGATGAAACTAATGAGAATAGGAACGCCAACGTCAAGTACGTATGTGTGTGCGTTTAGCATGTACGAGTACGTACATTACGCACCCAAAGGCAAAAGCACAATTTAAGTGTGAAGTTTAAAAGGCTTAGGATAAATTCTTAAGTTGAATTGACACTTATGGGTACTGGTACACCTTTAGCTTTCTGATACGTATAGGCATCACTTTATTCATGCGCTTTCGGGTTTAGTATTGTTAGATTGATTGAATTCGAACAGAATTTGACAAAAAAAAAACAGAAATAAAAAAATTGTACCCAGAAATTGACTGTATTAATTGTAAAATGTCAATTAAAACCAAAACGTGAGAAAAATAAGACAACCGGTCGGAAATAAAATGAATATTGGCTAGGACGGGGCAATATGAGAATGCTGCTGTAAAATTAATTAAATCACTAAAATCACTAACCAAACTTGATCTTTGCTTTTCAAAACAAAAATACGAGCTCAACTAATTAAAACAATTTAATAAAAATATCGTGATTTTATTTATAGACTTGGACAAAATTCCAATAGATGTCAGAATGTCGTCGTATATGCATGACATGTGTTGTTTCTGCTCTATTTTCGCCTATTGTAAATGTGATTGTCGTTGTCGTTATAAGGCAAGAAGGTGCAAAGTTGTTGAAGGGAAACTGAAAGCTAAAGGTGTCATTTATGACTTGGAAATTTGCATAAACGGGAAAAAGAGTGTAATGTAGTCCCAGCCTAGCCTAGCCGAGTTGTCGTTGTCACTTGATTGTTGCCCACTTATCCACTCATCTCATCTCATCTGAATTTGCATAACATAGAGCATCTAGTTCTATCCTTCGTCGTGGCCCAAAATGCGTGTTCGTCCATGTCCACGTTGCACTACGTGCTCAAATGAAGCAGACTGATTTTATTTTGTATTTATTATGCATAGTGCATCTACTAGTGAATTGTTTTCAATTGTTATGTAATGAGAATGACTGAGAGTTCGGTCACCTGTGCTGTGCATGAGCATGGCATAAATCAGTCCGTCTGACTTTCAGACTGGCCAGAACAATTGGAGCAGTTTGCAATTAACTTGGATGGATGAGTGCCTGCCTTCCCTTGCTTTGCACCTGTCCACCTAATCTGATCAATAATTTTTTGGTTCGATTGCCAAATGCCAAGCAAAGCCAAGCCACGCACTGCTAGACAAAACGAGACTGACCGGCAGTGTGATGGTTACACTAATTTCTTGTATTTTATTTTATCCCATGTGTAGTCTAATATCCTCAATTCGCATCCTCTCATCTTAATAAATTATTGATTGTCCTAGTCATGGGCAAATTGCCATTAATCCATATATAGGGCAACCTATGCATCATGTGCGTGGCGTGTGCTTCATGACCTGGCCTCATAAGATACACTAGTAATTATACGTTCAATTAATTAAGACTTAATGTTTTTTATAGGTATTTGCCACTATATGCCGAAAATCGGTGAATTATGGCCCGAAGCTCCGGAAAAAAATATTTTATTAATAATGAATTTAAATTGAACCCCGGAAGTATCAGAATTTGAAAAGTAACGTAAGGCTCACGTACGTATAAAGAAAGTGTAGGCGGAATCCGCATGCATTTTAAATTTTGAAGTGGAGTTGGAGTCATTAGCAGCAGCAAAGTAAAATTGTTACAAGCTACAACTTTGGACATTCTAATTAAGTGCACGACACGCGTCCGTCCATGCAATGTATTCATCAAACACTTCTGGGCTTAATTGCATTTCCTTAATTTGCCTGTTGGTTTTTAGGCAAGAGCAAGGTGTAAATGCTAATCATTGATGATATAATTTAAATTGGCAGCTCGAACGTACATGCCTGCTGCCATTAAAGTAAAATTTTGAAAGTTTGTAAGTAAAATTGTCAAATCAGAGAAAGCTTGGCAGGCAGGCAGTAAAAAAAACTAAAAATTTGTCAACCACTCCTCTAATTTGCAATCTGGAAGCATGTTTTTTTCCTAATTTGGTAATAATTAACTCATCTCCTTTGTTTTTGGGGTAAAAACTCTTCAAAATCTCCACTGCAGCTGCAGCAGCAATTGTGACTGTGACCAGGCCATACGCAAGAGCAACAAGGAAGAGACGGAATTTACCTGTTGGTTTTTAGGCAAGAGCAAGGTGTAAATGCTAATCGCTGATGATATAATTTAAATTGGCAGCTCGAACGTACATGCCTGCTGCCAATAAAGTAAAATTTTGAAAGTTTGCAAGTAAAATTGTCAAATCAGAGAAAGCTTGGCTTGGCTTGGCTGTAAAAAAACTAAAAATTTGTCAACTACTCCTCTAATTTGCAATCTGGAAGCATGTTTTTTCCTAATTTGGTAATAATTAACTCATCTGCTTTGTTTTTGGGGTAAAAACTCTTCAAAATCTCCACTGCAGCTGCAGCAGCAATTGTGACTGTGACCAGGCCATACGCAAGAGCAACAAGGAAGAGACGGATCATTTAAAAATGGGGCACGATTGTTGAGTTAATTTGAAGAATAAAATGTCAACTTCAACTTGTAAAGGTTGGAGATAACATCTCTGCATTGGCGTGCGCCTGTGCCTGTATCTTGAGTGACCCGACCGGTAAAATAAGAATAAGAACAAAATATAGTATAAAAAAATACTAAAACTAATGCAAGGTAAGGTAAGGATGACAGCATAGCAAATGGCATGGCAGGCAGGTAACTGTCATGAGCATCTTGATCTCGCCCATTTAGCTTCGTATACGTGTAATTTAAATTAATTCATCGCTTTAGCTTATAGTATGGCCTTATGATGCAATGAGTTAGAAACAAGAGTGATTTGCATAAATGTTAGCTCAAATCAGCTGCTTTTAACGTTAACGTATTAATGAATATGTACTAGACATGTGCAATTGCTCGCAATATCATGACAGGAATGGCCAATACTTGTATATGTACTGTATATTACAAATTTTAATATGTTGAACTTGTGAGATGCGAGATCCCTAAATGCAATGCAATCTGGTTGAAAGAAAACTGTGCTATTGCTATTTCTTATTTCGTCAATTATTTAAAGTTGCAATTGCAATTGCATTGCAGGGCATGACCAATTGGTGTGAACATAGCACAGACACTGGCACTGCTAGCAATAGTAAATAAAGTAAGCCGCCCTCTCCTTTGCCTAGTTTCCTGATCCCTGAACTCACCCTGCTTTGCTTTGCCGTTGCAAAAGCAAAATTAGCCAGAACCTCAGCCGCGTTTCGTTCGTTTAGTCAAGAATTTATAATTGCAGAATTCCTTTTTGTTGTTCATTGACACATTTAAGGAATTCTGATTTGATTGCACTGTATACAATACAAGTATGGGCTACACATTAAGGTGGATCAATTGGTACTTAATTGAAATGATCAGTTTTGGATGGGTTATTGCTCATTTTGTTGCAAATGGTAAATACCATTTCATGACATAATTAATACATTAAAATGCAAAATTAATTTATAATAATACACTAGTTTCATTATTACTGAACATTATTGTATGTATTCTAAGTGAAATTTTTAACTCCATATTAATACACAAACGGAAAAGCCTTGTTCACAACTCACAAGACACAGAGAATGAACCTGCAGAGATCTACATCCGCGTCTTGTCTTCTAACAAAACGTGTGAACCAGACCAGTGTTAGTGTGAATCTTCCACTTGACACTTTTTGTAGTATGTCATCGTATTTGTATTATTATCGAGATCGAGAGTCATCCAAAAATTCCCAGAAGAAGAGTCGAAACGGTAGCTAGCGAGTGAAGTGAAGTGAAATTACGTAATAATGAAATTTTAAGATGATGATACGAGAATGTCCTAAGCTAGATTCAGTGCGCGTGCTATGCTACAGCTACAAAACTTTAATTCTCACGCTTTGAGTTTGAATCTTGTTATCAAATTCGACTCGTACAGAGATGGACAACAAACTAAATTCACAATTGCAATCTCAGAGCAAACACGCGTTAACGAATTACACGTATGCGACATGCAATGCCATGTTACGGTATTACAAAATTCGGTAGCAGGCTAAGTTTAAGAAGTGTAATAATTTGAGTTGAGAGGATTTCAATTTCTGGCTAGGCTTAGGCTACTGTGTTGTACGAGTAGTTTTGTCAATCTTAAGTCAAGGGGTCCATTTAATTTCATTCTGTTTATTGTTGCGTGCCGTGCATCATCTCAGCATGTGAGCTGGGCTTCAAGAGATGCGACAACGACAACTTTAAAAAGCCTGACACGTTCTTACGGCTACGGCTAAGCATCGCAGCAAAAAAACTTGGGGTAATAAATCATATGAGAACATATCATATCATGGCAAATTTTAGCTTGTATGATGTGTCAGCCAAGAACGACAAAATTTTTAGTGAATGCAAAATTTTAGGTTTACGGTAAAACCTAACCTTCTGTGATATGGTTCTTTTGTTGGCTTTAATTTTTTATTAGAGTTACGAAATATGTGGACAGAACAGACAGAACGGAACAACGGAAGGTGAAGAATCACCCACATTGAATGCTCGATGATTGTGAAGCCTCAGGAAAACAAGAATTGAATAACTGTGGGAATCTCTCTCATAAAAAAATAATATTTCTTGTGGTAAGGACAGGACAGACAGAACGGAACAACGGAAGGTGAAGAATCACCCACATTGAATGCTCGATGATTGTGAAGCCTCAGGAAAACAAGAATTGAATAACTGTGGGAATCTCTCATAAAAAAATAATATTTCTTGTGCTATTATTGGTAATCCACATACGTGTACGGTACACATGGTGGAAGGACAGACTTGAGAGTTTAGAGCAGAAAAACCTCTTGAGATAACTGATTTTACCTTCGAATTAACTCGGTGATGGTCACCGTAACGAGCAGAAGCAGAATGCAATGCAAAGAAATAAAAATTGATTTACCTGTTCCTTTACTATTCATATTTTCCCATTATTAGTGTAAATACCTGGGAGCCCATCTCATTTTTTTTGTTTCATTCGTAACTGTCACTGTCACCATGCACAGTATGTTGTGGAAAATAGTCAATTAAAATTACATTTCATGGGCATTTCACCAATTTGAGATAATTTGCTTGCATTTTGCATATTTCATAGTTTCTTCCTGAAATTTATAAGTTTTAATGGAAAACATTTATGCCCCATTGATTTTCTACATGAATTAACTCACAGCCTCCCGAAGTTCTTCGGATTTGGCCAGCGGGAATGATTTTTTTGCATTCCAGTTGATTTTTTATGATTCAAATTTGAATACACGTAAATGCACGTAATTTGTGCATCAGCATGGCATGTGCACTTAAGGCAATTCAGAGCCTGAGCCTGGCAACTTTTTTCAAAACCTTTCTTCAATGTTGAGATTTTTTCCCTGCTGCAATGCATACAATATGAATATAGTACATGGGTTGCTGCTGCTAAAGTGTTGTTTAGTTCAGAAGTCATTTGAAGAGCACATAGGCACAGTGTGTCAGTCTGTCAGACTGGCTGAATGCTGAGGCTCAGGTGTATATGCCAAGCTAAAACCTTCCCTTTCATCTTGCATGGCTTACACTATACACCTCCACCTTTACAACAATAATTTGAGATTCAGAATTCATCCACATCCACATCTACATCCACATCCAAAACAGCATTTCCTCCTTGAAGGCAAAAGCAAAGGCAAGACGAGAAGTCAGTCTAGTGAGAACGCTCAACCAAGTCAGTAGTGAATTCACATTAAAACTCGTACCTAAAAATTATTTGAGGAAAAATTTACACCGTGGAATTTTTTAAATTCAAAATTTGGAAACGTTTGGAATAGTTTTTTTAATTTTTGTGCCAAAAATAATTCAATGGGCCCAACCCGGGCATTGTGTTGTCCGAATCGGGAGAATTGTTTTTGAATTTTCTCCCGGCTGTGAATATTTTCTCCAGTGTTGGAATTTTTAGTAAATTTTTGTTTTTTTGTTAACCTCATGAAATACTCTTGTACCTTTACCTTTACCTGCCAAAATGGGAGTAAAAATTACCATGTTGTTCCTCATCCTTTTGGGCATCCTTAGTACGACGACGAAAGGACTGGACAGAAAATCCAGCTCTTCCACCTTCACTATAAATGTATGGGATAGTGGAAATGTGACTGAAATTGCAAATTCCTCATCTTCTGTTGTACGAGGAAAAATGGAAATTTCCTCCAGTGCCACGACCCCTGTGGTCCCAAATTATTATTTGGCTAATACGACCTCCAGGTCATCCTCACACTCAAGAAGCTATTCAAATGTTCATAGCAATCAAAACAGGGATAGGGACAATCGCAATAGCAATGACAACGGGAAAATTCCACAAAGTCGAAACAAGTAAGTATACGTTTTATTAATTAAAAAATCTATATACAGGAGATATGGGCAATTAATTAACTCAACACATTTCGTAAATTTACTCAAGTGCAGCGTAGGTTCATTGCAAAAGAAAATAACTTGCATGCAGTCAATAATATTGCAATTATGGCTTGGCTTGCCAAGTTAAATTGTGCAAATTTATATAGGATTGGTCTGCATATAAAATAAACTAGGGCTAATTTAATTTACATGTAGCATTTCAAATTTCGGGGACACCTGCCTGGAAAATCACTGAGCTCTAAGCTAAGCTAAAAGCTATAGCCTTGATTTGTAATAAGTAATTTTTGTTAATCGGCTTACAATTTTATGAGAAATTATGCAAAAATAATGCTTTAGTAACTCCATTTGAATATATAGCGAGCGGCACTTGGCACTTACAAGGTACAAGGCTAGTCTAGGCATAGCAGACTGAATTTCTTTAAGAAATCATTGCAAAAGAAAATGACTTGCATGCAGTCAATAATATTGCAATTATAAGGCTTGCCAAGTTAAATTGTGCAAATTTATATAGGATTGGTCTGCATATAAATATAAAATAAACTAGGGCTAATTTAATTTACATGTAGAATTTCAAATTTCGGGAACACCTGCCTGGAAAATCACTGAGCTCTAAGCTAAGCTAAAAGCTACAGCCTTGATTTGTAATAAGTAATTTTTGATAATCGGCTTACAATTTTATGAGCAATTATGCAAAAATAATGCTTTAGTAACTCCATTTGAATATATAGCGAGCGGCACTTGGCACTTACAAGGTACAAGGCTAGTCTAGGCATAGCAGACTGAATTTCTTTAAGAAAACTGGTTGAATGTAACGACAATTCATTCTACGTATAGTTGAATAATTGCAAATCCAACTCCAATAACGTACTACACAATAAAAAATAATCAGAAAATGTCATTGAATTGAAACTCCAAGTAAAATGGCTAAATGGGGCAAGTGCAATAATTGACAGGTATACAAAATACAATAAAAATAACTTGCACTTTCGTATTTGTTCAGTTTGGTTTGGTTCAAATTATTTTAAAAGCCAAGCCAAGCCATACTTCATTGGCAATGGTATTTGGCATTTTGATTATTGCATTGTTAGAGACGAGCGAACCCAACTTCATCACGAACTTCAGGACGGGACAGTGACCATAAATAATACTCAAAATTTAAAATTACCACAATTGTTTTGTTTATTTATTTCTGCGGCGCCGCGCCGCGCAACTCATAATTAGGCCAGGCCATTGGCGCAGGCGTTGGCGCATGTTATGCTCAATTTAGCTCAACTCTTGTCACGTACATTAAATTGGATCGTTAGCGCTCCTTGTTTATTTGTTTTGTCACCGACTGCGGGAAAGTAGAAAAAAGCAAAG
>WJEZ01003101.1:0-11600 GCA_009869925.1 Thalassaphorura encarpata
TTGGATTGAATTTCATCTGTATGGTCCATTATTTGTTTGGGAAGTTTATCTTGGAATATTCCCGTGAGTCAGGCGTAATGAAGAAAGTAACGCAATAGCACATTATTATGAACGAAACGTATTATCCCTAATGTTTGACGAAAGCCTTTTTCCTTGTCGACAATAGAAATTCTGTTAATTCTGTTAATTGCATGCTCAATAAATAAATTGGTAGTACATCCGGTTAATATCACGGTAATTTTACTGACCTACAACTTAAGTAAGAGATAGGAAACTGTGTAATTCACAATAATATTTTGCATTGTCATAAAACTCTCATTCGTGAGAAAGTAAATTGTTCCAGCCTCAATGACAATTCTTCGACAAGAAATCCTTCGGCATTTCTCCAACTTATTTTTGATGGGGTACGGATTTGTTTTTTGAACACCCATTGACAGTACATAAAATTTCCCTGCTGCTGGATAAGCCACAACTTCAAACGTGGTGAGAAGAAGAGTCCCGACCAGAAATATTGTAAACGCTTGATTCCTAGTGCTGAGCAAAGCGATGAATGCAGAATTTATGAAAACATGAGCAAATATAAGACCTAATTGACCCACTGACCAAAGGTATCGATAACATTCATTGCATCTGTCATTTAAGACTTGAAGTGTACGATAAAGTGCAAATTCCTGATTTCGAAAACGTCCCTTTGAGCTAAGGGTAAATTTAAGGCACACGATTTTCAGAATCAGCTCTTAAAAATACGTATATTTAATTACCACATAATTTTGAGCCAAAACCAAATGACAGGCACATAAAAACTCATGACAACAACAGCCATAATGGTTCCATACATTGAAAGCATAGAAATATGAAATTCCCACATAGTCCAAAGACAAATAAGCCATAATGGAGCATCTGGATAAGCCGTTGAGTGCCAATAACGCAGATTTGGGTGGTCAAGAACATACGTGATTGTTGGACCAATGGGTTGAAGTGTAACTGCGCCTATCGCGATGTAAATAGTCCATCGTGCAACTTTTTCGTAAATTGTTCGACTATGCTCTTCTGACTCGGACACTAAAAACGAAGAAATTTCAAAAATCTAACTAATTATTGTGTATGAACTTACGTTCAAGGGACTGGTGAAACTTGAGGAAAGTGTTGATAAGGCTCACAAATGTATCCTTTTGGACATACACGATGAGACACACGAAGATAGCTACGCATCTTGTTACCAAATGTGTATAATTTTTTATGTACTCACTACTATCAGAATAACTAGCTCTTGGAGTTTTTGGCAAAATCACAGCCAGATACAAACAATCCAAAACTACGTAGGACAAAAGTGCCAAATGCATTAGCATTCCACATTTTGACGACCTTATTCGAAACTTTTGCAGCTTTCTGTCATACTCGAAGCAATGCACGCAAAAAATCTCACCGATTTTCATAAACTGGAAAAATAATTTCCAATACCTATCAGAATACATGGTGAACAAGGAACCAGTGTTTTCAGATTAAATTAAATTTTCGTTATTAACTTGATCCTGACTAAAATTCTATATTTATATGACAGGAGCAAAAAAACGTAAGCAACAAATACTGACGTACAGGAAAAACAATTAAAGTGGCCGATTTTCTGTGTAGTTGCTCTTATACGAACTAGTGTTGAATATTTAAGATAATTTCCTAATACACGTAAAACGCGTGGATTTAACTTTAAGATGAAATCCTTGTCTTTCATTGAATTTTGAATATAAAGTAGCTCAGGACTTAATATTATTACATTGAACTTATGGCCCTTAAAAGGAATATTATTAATGCAGTACAGTACACTCTGTTTAACAAGTTTCTTTTATTAAAATCAATATTATTGAAAAAAATATAACCCTTCTTTATCCACATGATTGGATAGTACACTCGCACAAACAAATAGAATATTCCAGACATAGATCGAGACTACTAAATTTTTGTCTTATAAAAACTTTGAGTTGAGACCCTTAAAAGGAATATTATTAATGCAGTACAGTACACTCTGTTTAACAAGTTTCTTTTATTAAAATCAATACTATTGAAAAAAATATAACCCTTCCTTATCCGCATGATTGGATAGTACAATCGCATAAACAAATAAAATATTCCAGACATAGATCGAGACTACTAAATTTTTGTCTTATAAAAACTTTGAGTTGAGATATTTAAAAGCCCATTGTTTTGATGGAAAACTCACGTTATCCTTGAGAAGCAATTAGTCGAATTAGGATAAACCGCTTTAGAAAGAAAGTACTCTGAAAATTTTGTAAATAGTCAAAAGCTTATACTTAAGATTACATAAGATAATAGCTTTTTATTCCGTTATGTTTGTCCGGGCTAAATATTATGAAACTCCATTCAATATTCATCATTTATATTCATTATCCAGGATTAAACTATTTTCGGAAATTTCCAGCAAAATCTAGTTGACATTTTAGAATGCAAGGAAAGACTGACGTATTTTCTCTCAACGTACATATGTAGAAGTTCTGAACTATCTGTTAAGATTAGGTTTTCTATAATCCATCAATAATAACTTGTCAAATGACTCCTAGAGCTTTAGATTAAAAATGCCAAAACTCGCATCGCTCGTAATTGCATATTGTTTTATTTTTGCATTTGTATTGTGAAGTATTGAAAATACGATGTACAAATAATGTAACGCCCAAGGTGTGGCATTCCCTCACACCAGTGGAACAACTCATAAAAGCTTTCGTGGACTGATAATCACTCATTTCAACTTCAACTTCAAACCTTCTGTTTCATTCGACTTGAGTACTGCTACTACTTTCTTCATCGCCCTGACCCTTCCTTTGTAAATATAAAAGTCAAGTCAAGTCAGACTCAGAATTGGAAGGTGTTCTACAGAGGTGGGCATGGGTATGGGGCTACCCGGGTTTTGCACGCTCGGTCTTCTGCTATGAACTCATGTATCCGTCTTAATGTGAATTTCTTTGAAGATTTATTGTTTTATACTAATTTTCAGAATTTATAATTTTTTTGCAAGTTCCTTTATCAGAAACTACAAATTTTGAAACTACAAAAAATTTTGGACGAAACCTTACGTTACGTTACGAAAAAATTCCCATCTCTGACCCCTAGTATTTGTTTTCCATGCATCGTACGTAAGGCAGAAAGTTTTTGACCATCGCATCGATCGTATTAGTGTTGAATAATAAATGAAACATTATGGGTTTTCTGTCTCAATGATATTTCAGTTTAGATTTGGAGAGAGAAGGACAATTACGCAGAGTACACTAACGTTTGCTTTTGCTTGCTACTGCCACTGTCATGTCTATCCGTCCATCCAAGTCCACTTAAACCATTCGCAAATTCTTCGTCCTAATATCCGAATGGTACGTACATAGTTGCATTGAGCTTCTGTTGTGTTTATTCGGTGCGTGTCGAATTCTCAATTGCTGTAATTGTGTTTCGGAAGTGAATTCAAGACCAAGAGAAAACTTACTATTCAGGAAATAGTCATTGCTTTGGCTTCAGTTCCGCGTTAGCATTGGCATGGCTCAAAACTTAAACAAAGTTAGTCGCATAATATATTGGTCATCGTGTTTAAGTAAACTAATCTAAAACTTTTACTCAATTCATTCATTTATTGATGAACTCTATAAAAGCTGGCCCTGTTTCCTGTTTTACCTCCAATTCCAAACTCGTGGACATAATCTGAATGGATTGACGTGGGTAGGAAAGTCCGTGCGTATTTTTCTCGTTAGTTGTTATTGTGCTCTGGTTTCAACTGCATTTAAAACTAACAAATAACGATTACGATTACAATTACTCTGTAATCCTTTGACGAGCACAAGATAAGACCTAATTGTTCTACTCATTATAAAATCAACATTTGCATTAATCTCTACTTAAACACGAGAAGGTACGCGTTATAACGAAACGAGCTAAATTCTCAGTAGGCATTTTACATTTGTTCTCCATTGTGTTCACTGTTCACAGGTTCAGAAGTTTTTGCTCAATTAACCAAACAAAAATGGTAAGTAAATGTTTTGATTTTGATTTTTTTTCGATTCACTTCAATTTTTAATTGATTTGCACAGGCAGGTGAAGCAATTTTTAAGAAAATCTACTCAGCCATTGATATTGATGGAGATGGAACGATCAGTCAAACGGAAGTCGCTGCTTATTTCAAAGCTTTGGGATTATCCAGCACTGACGAGGAAGTCAGGGCCTGTATCAAACTCTACGATACTGATGGTAATTAAAAAATACAAATTCGGTTGAAGCATAAATTAAATTTTTTTCTTCGCAGGTGATGGAACAATTGATATGGATGAATTTGTATCGGTCACAAAGAAAACTTGCAATGCTCTACTAAATAATGAGTCTGAGGCAAAGGATGTTTTGGATAAATTGTTTGGGAAGGAAGGAAGTGTGACGGAAGAGAGGCTTCAGAGTATGTTCAAAGTCCACGGATATCATCCGAGTGGACAAGAAGTCCAAGATTTGCTCAAACAGGCAGATGCAGATGGAAATGGAGATGTTACTTTTGAAGGTTAGTTCTCATCTGTACATGCATTTAAACAGATTTTAATAAAACATCTTATTTTTCTAGAATTCATTCTTAAAATGGCAGAAATCATTCTCAAATCTTAAACTCTTGCCCTGAATACAATAACGATGAAATGGAAATCTGTTTTTTGGAACCAGAATATTCAATAAGATTTATTGTAACATGTTTCAACTAATTAGTCCACAACTCACATTCCACACGTTATGCAATTTTCTTCACCTGTCTCACAGTACGATTGATGTGTAACACTGTATGCACTTTTATGAATGGAATAAATAATTAACTTGTGATTTCAAATGATGAATTGACACGAACGGTAATAAAATTTGATAAATATGCAGTTTAATGGTTCAAGGATTTGAATAGGGGGTGGAAAAGTGCTAAATTCCATGCAATGCAATTGTGATCTAATCTAGGTTGCTGTCGTAAACAAATTGAACTCAATAGAGGCAAGATTAGATAATGCTGTGCAAAAATAATAGGCTTAAATATTTGCAATAATCGGTTGACTTTAGATTTAATTCAATTCTCGGATTTATGTACCAATGACTATTTCCTGAATTTTTTGTAATATGCTTAGTAGGAGTGTAACAGGTTTAAAGATATCTCTCAATTCTACGAAGTGCCTGTGATGTTGGACTCACTTGTCTCTATTTGCTTCTGACGAGTTGAAGGTGAAGCAACTTCACTCATTCTGAGTTGAAAGAAAAATATGATGTAGGTTAGCAGAGCTCCAGCGATCTGGTAATAATAATATGAGATTAATCAGTAAATTTTACAGAAAAAATGAAGAATTTCAATACTAAAACCAAATCCGTGCTTGGCTTACAGCAGGTAAGAGAGAATTGTCAACAGTGAAAAAGTCTCTTCCTGTCATTGACCATTTCCAAAGGGTCATGGATTCCACGATTCGTTTCACCTAATGAGCCAAAAAAGTTTTTTAAAACTCTGTGTATTTTATATGTGAAATAAAATCTCATTAACGAATTTACTTGAATTTTCTGATAGGGATCTGTGAATTTAGTTTTGAGAAAGTCGTCTTCCAATTTCTGTTTCCATTGAGCCACCTGTAGATGTGCCAATGTGAGTAAATTCTAATTTTAATGAGTTAGCAAGCAGCTGCTTACGACTCACCTTGAACTGCATATAATTCCCAAGAAATGGTACAGTGATCATGCTTAAAAATGAAACCATGAATGGTAAGATGACTATGTACCTCGGAGCTTTAGCTGGTCCCGTTGTAAGATTGTAGGCAAAGAACATGACTAGAAAACTAGTTTGCATGACAAGTAGAAGGGAATAATAGCCTGAGAAATCATTAAAATCTTTAAATAGTTTTCTCATCGCTACAAATCGTTCATGGATGTTCTCCAATCCTGACCCTGACTCTGGTTTTTGTTGCCGTTGCTTTTGCTTTCCAGATGAAAATAATTCCATAGACTCTGTGAGTGTGAGAAATTTTTGAGGTGGGACTGGATGAACAGCACCTAAGGCAAGGGCTTTGAACTTTGACCCATGCATCTTTAGCCCCAATTCATTTGGAAAAGTCCAGGCTATTAGATTTCCTGAGTCGGTCAAATAATTTTCATCAAATTCCTCACAAAGCGACTCAAATGCATCAATAACTCGAAGACCGATGAGGACAATAATGTTGAGAGCAAATGATGTTGAGACGCAAGTGTTAATGTCAATAATTATCCCAACAATGCTTTTGATCCAGATTTGGTGTAAAAAGAAAATGCTCACTTGAATTTCGAAACCATCTGGTTTAGTGGCAAGAAATGGCATGATCCAATATGAAATTTTCTGTAAAATATAAATCATCTGGATGGCCAAGGTCAAGACTAATATTTTTGGAGCTCCCTTCCTCAACTTCCGTTTGAATAGGTCATTTGACGTTTTCAACACGGAAACTATTATCGGGCATACGTTGAGTGAAATTAAACGGATTGTGATATCTGTGCAAAAATAAACTGTGAGAATTCCAAATCCCATGATCAATTCTGAAACTGGAACTGTTCCCGCTCCCCTATCGTAGTCACAATAGTAATCTAAAGCTGCAATCGTGGTCAAAAATATAGAGAAAACAGAACTTAACTTCCTAACACGGAAACCACGTTTAAACTCAAAATTAGGAGAAGTTTGTAATGGGCTCTGAGCTGGAAAACACCCAGAGATCCAAGCTACAATCAGAGTCAGGGACAAAAAATTTTCTCGCAATGTTGAAGAAGCAGATATCAGAGCCATGATAAATTTTGGGTTTATGTAACGGTATCGAAAATGCATTAGATTAGGTCCGAGTGGAATTCCTCAATTTAGTTGGGCGAACTGGCAGAGCAATGAGAATTCTAATTCAAATATTTCAGAGCATCGGAAAAATTATGTTTGAGAAATGACATGCTCAACTGGTGACACTAAATTGGACAAATATCGGCAAAATTCTTCCATTAAAATTGTGAAACACCTCCACAAATAGATAATTGCGAAATAGCATGCAATTTTCCGGGTTGACACCGTAAAATTAGAATGACCTTAGTCATGGTCCGGAGAAACTTGTAAGCTCAAGGCAATTTGACTTTCAAGGTAAACGCATGGTTTTCATTCATTGTATTATAATTGTGTGTAGTTTAACATCAGGTGAGTACTGAGTACTAATAGCATTAAATTAGAAATATTCATCTACAAGAAAATATTCTTGTTGTGTCCAATGTTAAAAAATCTCAAACGAGCTTAAGCAAAACCCATGACACCTCAAATCTCATTTCCCCTGTTTGAAAAAAATACCCAGAAGCAGTAGCCGACACGGGGTAAAAGATAAACAGTCACAAAATGCACTCTAGGCCGTCTAGTCTATAGTCTACGCAGCCCGTCATGGGATGTGAAATTGAACCCGAATAATAATATTGAAAATACCGTTATCCAGGCATAAAGTATAAACAAATATCAGTAGAAAAATAAAAATGGAATAGTAATAATAATACAAAGTACAACTAAGGTAAGCTAAGGTTTGAAAATATCTGATTGAAGTTGGGAAAAAGAAATGTATGCGTTTGCTTCAATTTTTCCCCTGGGATTTGTGAAACGATGTAAATGTAAACTAAACCATAGCTTATAAGTCTGGGTAGAAGAAAACTACTGAACTGGATGAATAAATTCAAATCCTTTTGCTCTCCTTGCTCAATAAACGATTGCTTTTGTTGTCCTATGAATTGGGCTCAAGCTCAAAGCACAACACAGCAAAGGGTTGGCTGCCAGGAATTTGTTTGTACTGTATGCGTATGGTTTGCTATCTCGAGATGAAGTTGTGAAATCTCAAGAAATTCTCATGCAATCCTGAGCTTTCCCTGCTTTCTTTTTCATTCAATTCTCAATACAAGTATTTACAAGGATTCGTGTATTATTTGCTGCTACTTTTCCATTGAAATAAGAAAAAAACATGAAAAGCCCTACAATAAATTGCAATTCCAAGTTCAATGTACTTCTGGATGGGCACTGTCCTATCAATAATAAAAATCTGCTCAAGTAGACTGTGCAAATCCAAATATTTGCGTCAGGCTTAAAGCAAAATTAAATACAACAAATTGGCCCACCATCAATTCAAGCAGTTTATACTATGCAAAGCACTCATAGCAATTCAAATGCAAAATGAAATGAATGATTAACAACATGGTTAGGGTGGAAAATCATTTAATTTAAGTATTTTCGAAACAATTGATTATAATAAATGAGAGCAAAAACAACGATAGCGATCCAGACTGACGTACGCATAAAAAATGTCACCTCTACACTCTACATGTCGTCAGCCAGATCTCAGCCCTCTCAAGCAAACTCAACAAGAACAATGATTTTCCACATTCTAGTACGAACAGAGTTGATTTTTACTAATCTAATCTTTCACCATGTCTAAACTACTTTAATAAATAATATGTTAACGTGTAGCAATAGCTATACGAGGAACCTCACGGATGTTGAAACTGTGTTTGGAATCTAAATCCGAAGTCCTTCATCGATCTCTGGATTTAATCACTATCAGAGCGGTAATAGTAAACTCCATCAGATTCTTCCTCCTGTCAATTGAAATATTAATTGNTAGCTATACGAGGAACCTCACGGATGTTGAAACTGTGTTTGGAATCTAAATCCGAAGTCCTTCATCGATCTCTGGATTTAATCACTATCAGAGCGGTAATAGTAAACTCCATCAGATTCTTCCTCCTGTCAATTGAAATATTAATTGAACAATGAAGAGATTATATTTGAAAAACTTTAAAAAAAACTATAATTTCTTACCTCTGAATCAGGCTGACGGGGACGCGTGGGAAAATTACGCAGAATGTACTAAAGAATACAATGAATTTGTCAAATCAACCCACTGTACTAAAATAATGAAATTATAATTACCTCCTCGTATTCCCTGCGTTCCACAAAAAGCTTTGGGAACCAATTTGCATCGTAAATCCTCCGAATAACTCGATTCTCACTTCCACTGGGATGTTTGAAGGAAAGCTCGAAACAGAAATTGGTCAAATCTACAAGAAATTAAAGAAAATTAGAAATCATCTAAATTCCTTAATCATTTCAATTGAATCTCATACTTTCTAAAGTCATTTCAGTCATTCCCATGTACGGCAATTGGCCTTCCAAAAAAAGATTTGTGAGTGTTTCCTTCAAACTCGTGCATTGGACTTGTTCATTTCTCAAGGTGCATTGAAGGACCTCATCCTCCAAGTGCGGATAAGTCGTCGCAACGTAAGTCTTTAGATTTGGCAGCATGTTGCACAATCCTAGCGTATTTTCGTTGAACCAAGGAGCGTTCAGTGTTTCAATGTTTGGAAAAACTCGACAAATTTCCTGTGCAATGTGAGGACGAGCTGAGGATAACAAACTGTGTGGAATTGCCAGCAGTTTCAGTTTATGATGAACACGGGATGCTGAGGAAAATAATGCCTTCCTCCAGTGTAATTCAATGTCATTGCGAATTTTGAGCTCTTCTAATTTTGGAAAACATTTTGGCCAATCCACAACAGTAAAACGAATGGTTTGGGTCACAGCTATTTCTAAGTCAAGATCAGGTTCGTAATCTTTTCCAGCCACAGGGATTTTTCGATTGGACCAGTTGTTGCATAAATGTCCAAATTCAATTGACAATGAGCTCTTCTAATTTTGGAAAACATTTTGGCCAATCCACAACAGTAAAGCGAATGGTTTGGGTCACAGCTATTTCTATGTCAAGATCAGGTTCGTAATTTTCTCCAGCCACAGGGATTTTTCGATTGGACCAGTTGTTGCATAAATGTCCAAATTCAATTGACAGTGTCTTCAACTTGGCCATGATTGGAAAGTCGTAATATAATTTTGTATTGACGTTGTACGGTAGTAATTTTAAATATTCCAAGCAGTGTGACTGAGTCTTCAAAAATTCTTTCATGGTTTGTGCACGTACTGACTCAGCAAATCCCATTTTAAGGGACAAACGCCTCAAATTTAAATGAGTCAAACTGTTTAGCATCTCTTCCGTCATGGTTGCAATATAGATCTTCAAAGAGTTCAAATGAAGTAGGAGGATATAGTTTAAAGGCTTCAAGTAATTCGCAAGTTGTGTTACGAAATCGTGTACTGTATATAATGGACTGAATATTCGGAGAGGCCCTTAATATGCTCCTGACTGAATCTCGTTCACAAGCATTTGCAACACCGGAAACGGAGAAAGTAAAACTGAAATCTATTTCGACATTTTTAAGATTTTCCATTTGATATCCGTCCAGAAAATTGGGATCCTCAGGCCATGTCCATTCTGTTCCAGACCAATCCCGAGGGTGAATACGCAAGTTCTCTATTGTATTTCCACAGATATGATAAAACTTGGTTAATTCTTGAATAATTTGGCTTGTTTCCTCCTCTTGGACACCTCTCTCAAATGTCAAACTATACGAAACAGCTGGGAGGTAATTGGTCGATTGCATGGTTTCATTAAATCTCGTCAACGAAGATTTCTCATCTTTGTTGGGATTTCGTAGCTTTGAGCCATTTGAATCGCTCAATCTGATCCAGGGTAATGCTTGTTTCTTCATTTCATCGGTAGCCTCTACCCACCATCCTCGAGAAACAAGTCGACAATTCAAAAGATCAGGAATGCTTAGAAACTGAAACACGTTTTGAAGCACCTATGGTAAAAGCAAAACAATTCTTAACTTATAAATAACTTCTCAACAAAATCAGCGTGTTTTATACTATACGTACCAATTCTGGAAAGACGAGGGAAGAAATATGTTGTACATCATTAGTGATCGCCTCGGTTTTCCCATTCCCATCGTGAACCTGATAAACAAATACATAGAATCAAACTTTTAATATTTAAGATTTCTTTACTTCCCATTTCACTAGACAAGTAAGTGTACTATCTTTTGTAATCAATTTAAAATAATGCAAATGCTAGTTACTTAGTCAGTTAACATACCTGTACTTGCTCTACTAACATAAGATCTTCTAATTTTGATTCAATCCTTGTAGTTGAAGCGTTCACAGGAGGAGCAACAAGTGCCTCAACTTTACATTCGGCTCCTAGCCCTAGCGTCTGTGTCGATAAAAACTGTCCTCCACATTTATTTGGAGTTTCCTTCTCCATGTCAATGTCTTTTCCAACCCTCCCTGTCAATAAAACGAAAATTTAACCATTCTGTCTTCTCAATGACCAATTATTAAATACATAAATTTTATTCTGAATAAAAACCGGGGATGCACATAACATACAATATGCAATTACGAAATTACCTTTAGAGTTTACCACGAGTGTCTCCTTTCCTTTCTAGGGACCACCACCTCGAAACAATGGTCCAGCGGAAGGTCACTTTGTCCCCAGTTATAATTTTTTACTTTTTCAAACACTGAAATAAATTCTAAAAAATGACACATATATATGCCACAATTTCCCTTCACTTTATACCAATGACGCAACAACTACGACACAACTGCCACTGCCTGCGACACGCTTCCTTTTTGTATTGAAATATTCCCAGAATTTTTCCAGAAAAATCAGGAGGCGAAG
>WJEZ01003102.1:0-11599 GCA_009869925.1 Thalassaphorura encarpata
CCCAATTTCGATAAAATCTGGCAAACCAGGCCTTGCAAAATTTAGCAGTGGATGCGAATTGGACATGACGAGACTCAAATGATTTTCAATTTCATGAAGTCCTGGACAATCCTGTCCCAAATACTGTCGATAAATTTGCTCATAGTCTGCTGCAGATGCGGACATTAGTACATGTGTCAACCAAACCATGATTGTATTTACGAATCTATCTGGAAAATTCATTTTGCTTGTAAAATCAAAAATGGGGGATGGGATATAACTTGGGGCAACTCGCAGCCCCGTTCTTTCTACTACATCATGAAATGCAGGCATTGAGCTGAGAAGAATGTAAGGAACTTGAAATTTATGCACCAATCCTTCCAAACATTCATTTGCTAATGCACTCATGTAAATCAAATCAAAATCTTCGTCCAGTAGCTTTTTAAATTCTTCATTATTAAAAACTTCATGACATTGCCTCGTGAAAACAGAAAAATCAAAGCTGAGCAAGTAACGAAATCTTTCCTTTGCTAATTTTCTTTCATCCATGATGTTGTCAGTTACAAAGAAATCCAAATCTTTCATTGGTGTCGTAGGCACGATTTCACGAAGGTTTTTTCCCAAATTCTCAGTGTGAATTGGAGTTACGATTGTCACTGCATGACCTTTTGCAGCCAAACCTTTTGCAATTGGAAGAAATAAAATTGTTTCACTGTGTGTAGCAATTGGGTACAAAAATAAGATTCGACTATTCGGGGTATCCGCTCGTGGAGTTGCAGAATTTGCTCCGTTTTTCGTAGCTAAATAAATTAGAGTGAAAATTAAGAACACTGTCAACTTCATGGTTGGTCTAGATAGGACGAAACCGTAAACTCTTTGAAATTTGGCCGAGCTACTATTTTCTGAAATTCACTAGCGATTCAATTGACACGACACTTGCAGTTGCACACTCAATCTCCAATTGTCGCCAAGGCCAAGGCCAAAGAATTAATGACTGGAGAGAAAAGTTGGTTGCATAATAGAATAGAATAGAGTTGTTTTTGGTGTTGCATTCTCACATTAGACATGTGTACAAAAAACATTTGGTGTACAAGTTAAGCTCATAAGTTTTAATCAGAGGAACGATGAATAATAACAGATAAAAAGTCATTCAGTTCTGACGCATATCACATTGCACTGCGTTATGTATGCACTTGAGGAAAATTGAACTCAAGTGGTGATTGTTTTTTCTCGCTATGAGGCGACAAAGGAAATATACTTTAATTTAACAGATTTATCATAAAAAAATTTGAATTATCAACTGTTTGTTTAATTTTTCTTTTTCTGGGCTAGTCGCATTTTAAATTTTGCTGAATTCTTTCGGTTCAAATATTTTTCTGACATGCTCCACAAGTATTTTTGATTGGATGACTTAGACTGTAAAGATCGACATCCTCGTTTGCGTTATTTATGAAGTTGTTCAGATCATAAGAAACCACTAAATGGTCAATTTGAATATAAAATTTATAATTGTTAGCAATTCGGTTTACGCTCACCTTTGACATAGAATTGAGAACGTGACAATCAATTACCCTAATTTCAATTAATTCCCCTTCTACTTCACCAAGCAGCTTTTGAAATTTTCTCGCTACAAAGATTTGAAAGAAAAGTCAAAGTTGAGTAAGTAATGAAATCCATTTTTGATCAAAATTCTTTCATCCATGCTATTATTCGTCACAAAGTGTGTGATTCTGGAAAGTTTGTAAGGTCGTAATCTTGACCTGTGGAGGACCCTTTGTATAAATAAATATAAACTGTTCTTTTGGTCAGTGGACTCTGAATCATCAATAACCCTTCTAGTATGACATCATGTTATTTATGCACGATTTGAGTGAGGTCGTAGGAAAACGCCTTTGTATATATATTAAATTAAAAATAAATGTTGTGACTCAGTCGAACACAGAAAATCTTATCGCTAGAGACGATTCGCTACTTTATCATCTTGTAAAGAAATCCGAGTTCTTTAATGGTGTTGTTCCTACAATTTGATGACTATTTTTCTCCAAGTTTTCATCATGAATAATTGGAGTCACGAGTGCTACCTTATATTTTCTAGCCAGGGATTATGGAATTGAAAGAAACAAGTGGGGTTCGCTTTGCGTAAGCTATTGGCAACAAAAATAAAATTTGGTCAAGTAGACATGCTCCAGAGTCAGAAGCACTTGCAAAATCCGATCCATTTTTGAAAGCCGAATAAATTAGAGTACAAGCTAAAAGACGTTACCAACTTAATGATTTGGGTAGAAAATTGTATAATTCTCCTAACTTATTTGTGGATCGATGTACATAACTCGTACGCTTAAAGAATGATTCAGTCATGACAGATTCTTTATAGAAAACTTCTGAAAATTTTATAATATTGCAATTCTGATTAACATAATTCATCATTCCGTGAATCTATTTTTATCATAAACAAATTAGTTGTCAAAACATATGTTATTTAGTTTGTCTTTTTATGTGCAGATTGCTTCTTAGATTTTCCACCACAGCAAATTCGTCGAATTGCCCAAGTAATTGTGAATAAAATTGTGAATAGGAATAGAACGATGACTCCAACAACATCCAAGGAATGATACTGGAAAAAATTGAGTTCCCTTGCAGGGGATTTTAAATGTGGAGCTCCCTTGTGACGAAGAATAAATTCAACCCAATAAGTAGCACGATCAAGCGGAGATACATCGTAATCTTGAAAAATAGCAGATGCTTTCTTAGCTGCGGCTGCAAAACTACAAAATAAACAATGGTTAATTATTCTGATTACAAAATTTTGATTTGCATTGACTTAATTTACCTTGGATCTGTTAGCATGCGATTGATTTTATTGCTTAGACTATCTTCAGTCATATCTAGAATTTCTTCCATGAGGGCGTAGCCATTTTCAACTGCCTGTTTAATGTTGACATCTTGATCAACGAATATTGGAATTCCAAGCATTGGGACTCCATGATAAGTGGATTCCTGTGTACTCAACAGCCCACCGTGGCTAATGAATAGCCTCAAATTTGGATGACCTAAATTGGTTAAAAATAATTATAATTCAATTTTTTCATAAATATTATTTAATACCTTACCTAGGATATCTTGTTGAGGTAGCCATTTGACTAATTTGACGTTTGAAGGTAAATCGCTCATATCATCTCCATCCCATTTCCAAATAACTTTCATTTTCAGTTTTGAGAATACGTTAACAAATATTTTTCTGACATGATCTGGAAGAGTTTTTGCTTGAACGACGGATCCAAGGCTGAAAAGGACAACGCCTTCCTTTGCACTGTTCATAAAATCCTTCAGATCCTAAAAAGTCAAAAAATACATGCTATGTACCGAACTCATTAAGAAAATTCTATTCAATAAATATACATTCGGCAAGGCTTTGGACTCCCGGCAATGAATTCCCCCAATTTCAATAAAATCTGGTAAACCTGGTCTTGGAAAATTGAGGAGTGGATGTGAATTGGACATGACGAGACTCAAATTCTTCCCAATTTCAGGAAGACCAGGATAATCTTGACCCAAGTATTGACGATAAATTTTTTCATAGTCCGCAACAGACGAAGACATGAGAGCCGTCGTAAGCCAAACCATGAGTGTATTCATGAATCGTTCATGAAAATTCATACGGCTTAAAAAATCAAAAAGTGAGATTGGGATATAACTTGGTGGGACTCTGATCCCAGTCCTTTCCAAAGTGGCATGAAATACAGGCATAGAACTGAGAAGAATGTAAGGAACTTGAAATTTATAAACTAATCCTTCCAAACAATCACTGGCAAAAGCACTCATGTAAATCAAATCAAACTTTTCATCCAACAACTTTTGAAAATCTTTATTTTGAAAAACTTCATGACATCGTTTTGTGAACATTGACATGTCAAATGAAGCAATGTAGGTAAATGTATCCTTGATCAGTTTTCTTTCTTCTAGTACATTAGTCGTCAAAAAGAAATCTGAATCTTTCATTGGTGTTGTGGGCACGATTTGACGAAGATTTTTTCCAAGGTTTTCAGTCAGCACTGGAGCCACGATTGTGACGGCATGACCTTTTGCGGCCAAAGATTTGGCAATTGGTAAAAATAAATTTGTTTCACTTCGTGTAGCTAATGGATATAAAAATAAAATTCTGCCAGGGATATTAGTTGCACAATCAGCTCCATTTCTGGCAGCTAAGTAAATTAGTGTGCAAATTACAAAAGTTGCAAACTTCATGATTTTGGTTGAATGTAATTGGCAACTGATGAAAATAAAGTACAGCGTGTCCGACTTTTAAATGAAATGAACATGCACTCGTGATTTTTCTTATCAAAAAGCAGATAAAATTGCCGGCTTGTGACTAGACTGTCCAACGTCAGGAATGAAACTGGGATTTGTTTTCTCTCACCTGAAGAACCAAAATTGCATTACATAATTTATTTTTTCTTGTTTTAGTTTAATGTGTTAAGCACGGTCAAGCCCAAGCACAGATTTTTTGTTCCTCCAGACTATACGATGAGTTTTGCACGGCAATTCCATCAAGGCCAATGCCAAGAATAATAGTAGCTTTTAAAATTATTTTTTTGCCTGTATAGACTATGGGCCATGGAAAGTACAAAATTGAACTCGTCCTTCAATTCATATGAACGATATGAGGAACAATAGCCGGTAAAAAAACATGTTTGTTACGCCGACTGAGATCAGATTCATTACTGCGTTACGTTTGCACTTGACTCAACTTTTGAGTGCAATTCACGTTGGTCCAGCGGTGAAAAAACAAAACAAATTTAATCTTGTAGCATGATTGGATTTTGTATAATGTTTTTAAATGCAATTTGCTTAGAATGAATACATTGCAATTTAGAATAGTTTCAAGGAAAAAATTATGTCAATTTATGACCTAAAATAATAAAAGCTAGACAATTGCTCAATGGAAAATTAACAAAAAAATGTTTGAGAGATCGAACATTTGTAAATTTAATAATGTTCATTGACCGTTTGGGGAATTTTGCTTGGCCAAATATAGGGCTGTGTGTAAAATTCTCCTAATTAAAGGAAATTCTTGAGCGATTTCATTGCCGTTTGATTAAGTCATCCTAACCGCATTGAGGTCACGTATCGTATAGAGGAAAACATGATTTAAGATTCTATTCATAATTATTACTTAAACTTGGCAGAAACGGAAACCTCAGGCCAGTGGCTAATTTTCCAGTCTAGAATTTTAGTTAATTTTATAGGACTGTGCATGCACCATGACTGAATTTGTGTCCGACGAGTTCAAAATTGACATCCAAACTGGAAATGGAACCAAAGGGGAAGATAATTCTGGATTTGAAGCTCAAGATGAAAATTCTCCACCTAAATTTGACAGATCAAAATTCAATACTGCAAAAGCCGCAGAGTTGATTACGTATACTTGGAAAAATATAAACGTATGGACTGGACCAGAGCAAAATCTGGATGGGAGGAATCCAAGCACAACTTGTCGAGGAAAATCAGCAGATAATTCAAAACATCTGTTGAAAAATGGTATTGTGGATAAATATTTTTTTAAATATTCGTACTATGAATTAATTTTTTAGTATATGGAGTCGTCCGACCTGGAGAATTGATTGCCATTATGGGAGCGAGTGGTTCAGGAAAAACTACTTTGCTAAATACTTTAACATTTCGAAATGCCAATAAAAAAGTTCGAGTTTCTGGGGAAAGGGCTGCAAACGGAACTCCAATTGGACCGCATAGTCTAACCTCAATTTCTGCCTATATTCAACAAGACGATCTTTTCATTGGGACTCTCACTGTTCGTGAACATCTCATTTTCCAATCTTTAGTAAGAATGCACAGAGAAATACCTTATGAACAACGAATTGATAGAGTCGAACAAGTCATTCAAGAAGTAAGTTCAAAAATACAAAACTGATACGATCAAACTTTGAATTTTATTTTTTTAACCTGCTTCGGCTAATTTCTTCCAGCTTGGGTTGAGTAAATGTGCAGAAACCAAAATTGGAATTCCAGGAAGACTTCGAGGAATATCTGGCGGTGAAATGAAACGACTGGCCTTTGCGGCAGAGGTAAGATTTAGCAATTTTTCCACCATTTCATAAAAAATCATTCTTTGATAACTGCTTGAAATGTTTGCCGGCATTTTAACAGATTTTAACAGATCCAGCACTCGTTTTTTGCGATGAACCTACTTCTGGTCTGGATTCATACATGGCACAAAATGTTGTGGGTGTTTTGAAAAAATTAGCATCGAAAGGAAAATCCATCATTTGTACAATTCACCAACCATCCTCACAAGTTTATGAAATGTTTGACAGAATTCTATTGTTGGCTGAAGGGCGACTTGCTTATTTGGGAGATACGAAGGATGCCGTTTTATTTTTTGAAAGGTAGACAAGTTAAAATTAGTAAAATGGATGCAAATACATATGTATTACTGCATTGCTACTTCCAGGCAAGGTCATCCATGCCCAAAAAACTTCAATCCTTCAGATTTCTTTATTCAGAAATTAGCCATCCAGCCTGGAAATGAGAAAAATAGTCAAGAAATTGTCAAAACAATTTGTGATGGATTTGAGGAAAGTGCTGACGCCGCAGAAATTCGGGTACAATTACAAATTTCACTTGTTAAAATCATTATTATATTAACCTGTCTTTACCCTATACTTTATTAGACATTTCTTGAGACAAAAACGATTGACGTAGAGAGCGCAGAATATTTGAGGTTGGAGGTCGCAGCATGGAGAAAACAAAGGTCAAGTTACAAGGCGACATGGGCTCAGCAGTTTAGAGCATTGATTTGGCGTTCTTGGGTTTCATACACAAGGGATCCACTCGTTCTCAAAATTAGATTGTTTCAGACTGTGGTAATGACGAAATTTAATGCCAAAATTTCCTTGTGTTCAAATTTTATGACTTTCAGGTATTATCCCTACTGATTGGAACACTTTATTTTGGCCAAGAATATAATCAAGACGGAGTTCAGAACATTAATGGTGTCTTATTTTTATTTTTGACAAATTTAACCCTGGAAAATGTGTTTGCCGTGATTGATGTGTGATTTTATAATATTTTTAGTCAGATTTTGAATCAAACAAAACAAAAAACAAATTTCGTTATAGGTATTTTGCCTTGAACTACCAATATTTCTCCGAGAGCATTGGAATGGAATGTATAGGACCGACACATATTTTCTTGCCAAAATGTTAGCAGAATCTCCATTTTTCATTTTCTTCCCGATCCTATTCTCAGCCATCGTTTATTTTATGATCGGACTCAACCCAGAAATACCTATTTTTCTTAAAACGGTTGGAATTATTTTATTGGTGGCTAATGCGGGAGGATCATTTGGTAAAATTTGAAAATAATAACGTAAAATATTACGTAAATCCTGGCAATCTTTTTACATTCTAGGATATTTTTTATCCTGTATTGCGAGTACGATGACAATGGCTTTGGCGTTGGGCCCTGCGATTGTAATTCCGTTCATGTTATTCGGTGGATATTTTCTCAATTCTGGGTGATTGGTCATTTTGTATTGTAAAAATCAATAATAACTTTACCTCTTGATTTTTGATTTATTAATTCAGGAGCATCCCTGTTTATATATCCTGGATTAAATATCTCTCTTGGTTTTTCTACGGGAATGAAGCCTTGCTGATTGTCCAGTGGGATGGAATTGATCACATTGAGTGCAATCGATCAAATCATACGTGTCCATTGAACGGAGATGTCATCATCGAGTCTCTCAATTTCAACAAGGTAGAAAAATGTTCTAAACTAGTACAATTACCCTGCTAATTCAAATACGTCAATTTTTATAATAATTTCAGGATAATTTGGAATTCGATGTCTGTGCACTATTTGGTTTGACCATCTTGTATCGATTCTTGGCTTACATTGCCCTATATATGAAAACTTTACGAAGATCTTAAAATTAATAGTCTATTATCCGTCGTTTCTGAGAAAATCATTGTGTGTGTTAAATTTGTAGCAATTATCTATTTATTGATGTTGTATAAAAATTGTATGGAATTAATTTGAAACGCTTCGAGTTTTAATTAATTCTTTATTTCAGCGGCTGAAATGAAATTAACAGCAAAAATCTTAACCAATTCAAGTCGGAGAATTCCACTCAGCAAATTTGAGCATTTTGGCAATCAAATAGTCACTAACATGTGTTAAATTTGTAGCAATTATTTATTTATTTATTGATATTGTATAAAAAATTGTATGGAATTAATTTGAAACGCTTCCAGTTTTAATTAATTCTTTATTTCAGCGGCTGAAATGAAATTAACAGCAAAAATCTTAACCAATTCAAGTCGGAGAGTTCCACTCAGCAAATTTGAGCATTTTGGCAATCAAATAGTCACTAACTCTTGTTGGAAAATATTGAAGAATGGAATGAAATATCGTGACAGCCATTTTTTCATAAATGACAACAGATTTATATACAATGTTTCCTTCCAGCAGAGAAATGAATGATTTTCTTTGATATTCATCTTTCAGTACCTCAATTGGGGCTGGAGTCTTGGAAAATAATTCAATCAGTTTGCTGTTGTATGAATCAAAATATTTTCCATAAAACTCAAGTTCTTCCTTGGGCATTTGTTCCCTCATTTCTTCATATAGAATCGTTTGCCTTGCAAATAACCTTGACGTCATAGGGAAATCTCCTAAATAATCAATCAGCAATTTAAATTTAGCAATACTTTTTATTTTCGTCTGAAATTCTTACCAGGTTGGAATGAGACGACCGAAACTCCATATTTTGCCAATTCTCTTCGCAATGAAACTGCCCAAGTTTGAAGTGCTGCTTTGGATGCACAATAAATTGCCAACCCAGGCAATGGATAATTTGCGCAATCACTTGTAATCACAATCAACCGGCTTTTGTGTTCAAGTAAAAAGGATCGAAATACTTTTGCCAAATTTACACTTCCCCAGAAATTGACATCCATGATTTGTTTAGTTTGATCATCCGTTTGCCAAAAGAATTCGGCAAATGCTCCAATTCCAGCATTCAATATGACAGCCCATAATTCTGTTCAATATTATTCATTAATAATTAAGCCAGGTCAAAATTTTAACGTTTTTCTTACCAATTCCTTCTCCACTATGAATGATTTCATCACATTTATTTTTGAATTTATCCAAACTTTCAGATTTTGTAACATCAAGAGAAACGACATCACAGGATGAATTTTTTAACATCTGAGCTCCTTCTCCATTTTCATTTAAACATCCAGCCAAAACTCTGTAGCCTAATTCCTTTGCCCAACAAGCAATTGAAAGGCCCAAACCAGAGTCACAGCCAGAAATTACAATTAAACGTTTGGCTCTTATTTCTTTTGTCAAGGATTTTCGTGACCACCACATGTTGCCTGTGTGTTTTTTGATTTTAGCTTCGAAACATGTATTATTTACTCGACTGGTCTGACCAACACCAATTTGCAGAATGAACAACCCAGGACTCAGAAACCAGGTTTAAGTCAAGTCGAGTCGTAAATCCGACGTCTTGTAAATGTAAATGTGATGCAATTGATATTCATGTATGGGTATAAAGTACCTTATCAGATTTAGCTAAAATAATGTTGACGCAGACTGATGTTGCAAAACAAATAAGATTTTGGCGCGCACAACGTAAATGTAAGTAAGTGTCAATAAATAATTCAGTTTATTCAACTTGTACTACAATTTTCTCTTGTTCTTGTTCAGGTTCAATAAAATGTTTAATAATTTCTACCAAGCAGCCTTTCACTTCTGAGATCTTTGGGCGGGACGTTGGATTTTCTTCCCAACACTTGAGCATGAGTGAATAGCTAAAATAAAAATATGAATATTTTATTATTTAAAAAAAGATTCATTAATTTATTTCTTCCTTACATTTCTTCTGTTGCATATTTTGGTTGCAAAAGTCGAAGTCCTCGTACTAATTGCTGTAAAAATTCTAAACTCCACCCAGTTGCATGGTAAGGGACTTCTGCCAATGTAAAAATTTCCCAAATTGTAACTCCAAAAGACCAAATGTCTGAACTTGAGGAAAAGTGTAAATCCCTCAAGGATTCAATCGACATCCATCTCCAAGGAATTGCCACTTGTTCTTGCTTCACGTATTGAGTCGTGTATTGGTAGAGACGTTTAGATAAACCAAAATCAGAAATTTTGGCTATTGCATTTTCATCAAGAAGAATATTTCGAGTTGCCAAATCGCCATGGATGACCTAAAAGTCATCAAAAATTATAAAATATTAAAATCTAAAAAAATAAGAGCCTTTACCTTTTTAGTAGCCAAATATTCCATTCCATTAGAAATCTGTATCGCCCAGTTTATAAGATCTGCAGTTGAGATATTAGATTCACATTGATACACGTAAGATTGTGTGTTTCTAAAATTGATACAAGATTTTGCAAATATGTTTGTATTTAAAATGAAGAGTCAAATTTCATGTTTACTGTGCCATTTTTTCTCTGCCCTGGAGTTGATCATCAAAATTATTTCTCCGATCCCTCAAATACTTTTCCAGTGTTCCATTTGAACAATATTTTGTGACTAGGCAAAGTTGTGCTAAAATATAAACAAAGTGAACGAACTTGTGTTGTATTAAATTGAAATTTTAGTCTTACATATATTTGTACTCTCTGTACATGCTCCAACCAAATTAATGATATTCGGATGCCCACCTAGGTAAATGAGGACTTTGATTTCAGTCAGAAGAGTTTTTACATATTCGCATTGGGCAGTTGATTTGATCGTCTTGATAGCGACAGGGGTCGGCGTAGAACCAAACTTTCCACCTTGGAGTATTCCTTTAAAAAACAATTCCTTGAGCTCCACTTCCAAGAACATCTTTTCTATCTAGAACAAATTGAAATGATGTCTCATTTTGCCCCGAACATGCTAATTTTTTCCAAATTTACCGAAAGTAAGAAACTCTACTTGAATTTCAAATTCTTGTGGATCGTAGGCCGAAAGCACAGCAACGTAATGTCCGTCATGATCATGACCTGATGCGAATGCTGTGTTTTCAATTCCATCAGAAGCATCGCCATCAAGTCTACCAAGTCGAAATTCTTCCAAATACATTTGCGCATTTGGGTGGAGTAATTCCAAAAGATTTCCAGAATCTTGAAATTGACCAAATGGCGTGGTCAACCGATGACCACGATGACCTTTACGTCTTCGAAAATAAATTATTAGGCCAATGACAATGGCAATGGCTATGACTGATCCCACGATTCCAATAATAACGTAATGTGTTTCTGAACCTTGAAATTTATAATCATTGATCAAGCTGAATTTACAGGTAAATTTATAATTGTTTAAAATTCACCACTGAGAATCGTAACATGGAATTTCCTTGTGGAGATGTTATATTTATTTTGAGCAGAGCACGTGTAAGTCCCTGCGAAACGTTTGTCAGCTCTGGATGGAAGAATCAACTCAGAGATAGATTTGACTTGGCCCGGCCAGAAATTTGTTTCGTTTATGAAAACATCAGAAATTGCCTAAACACAAATTGAATTCATTTAAGATATTTTGTATTTAATTTTCTAAAATTTTGTAAACCATACGACGCTTGGAGGAATCGTCCATTTTAAT
>WJEZ01003103.1:0-11587 GCA_009869925.1 Thalassaphorura encarpata
AACTAAAAATATCAATACAAATATTCAACAGGTGAATGCCACAAGACCAGCCAAGGGTGAAGAGTGCTATCGAAATGTGACACAAGCGATTGAGCTTCCAGATGGAATGACTGCGCTAGACTTGGAAATTTTCAGAAGTGACAAAGGAACTCTTTTCTTACACGATGCCAAAGAAGAACTCGCGATTCAACGGCGACTATTGAGAGAAAATGAGTTGAAACAATGGGCCCATGAAATGCAGATGAAAATGCAAAGGGAAAATATACCAGAACATCAAATGCTTTACAGTGATTATGATTATGTCTTTTAATTTTATTCAATTCATAAATTGATTGAACAAAACAACATTACCTGTGTTTATTCCGTCTCACACCATTGACAATTTAGTAATTACAACAGATGAAATACAAATTTCCTCATTAGTTAATAGGTCAGAGTCAAAAAGAATTTCTACAGTGTGTTTGTTCTGATTCTTGATTTTTAAATGACTTCAGTGACGAAACTAGGTCGCCTGTAGTTTTGTTTCTTTTCTGCCTCGAGTGATTTTTCTATATCTACTTTAATATCATTCACGTACACAATGACGACTAGATTAGCCCAAGTCCTGTACAATGCGTAAACTACAATGAAAGCCGTGTTCGCAATTGTAGGAGCAGTGTAATTTTCCCAATCATTAGTAATCAGTTTAAGGACAATGTTGAGAGTAATGAAGAAAATAAAAATCCAACCAAAAACAGTCCATCTTCGTAGCTTTCTTGTGTGTTTCTGTTTTTTCAAAGGAATTTTAAAAATAAAACTCACGTAAATTAAAAAATACTACATACCCTGGTTATTCCTTGTCTCAGCAGGACGAGGAGTGCGATTTCCAGTAATGCTTGAATAACTGTCAAAAAATTTAGCATGAATTTATCATCCTTATGTTAATTGTAATGAAATTTTGACTCACTCCAAATAATATAAGCGAATTTGATGAGAGTACGAAACGCATCTCGAACTTCCTCAGAGCCTGACCAATCTTCGAGAACAAAATCTTCAAATTCCTCAGCGAAAAACGAGGCTGCTACGATAATAGCCACTAATCTCCCCAATGTCAAGGCCACTTGTAACTGTACGGAGTAAAAATTTAAAATTTAAAAATTTAATTATCAATGTAATAAATACAGGTAAAGCAACTTACAGCTTCAATCCAGAAAATAATTTTTACTCTTCTTTCAACTGGAGTTGTCATTTTATTAGAAGAGCACTTTGGTTTTAATTTATCAGGATTTATATATGAAAAATTGCAAAAATGAGAATCTTTTTCCTCAAAATGCTACACAAAATTCACCATAAGATGCACTAATAGTGCCTTACATTATTACTAATACTACGCTACAATGGATTTTCTTGCATGAGCAGATTTAATTTTAACTACATGGAGGAAATTAGATTCCAGAACTGGTTTTCCCAACAATTTTAGCATGGATTCTTAGTCTGCCTGGGAATCTGCGTCTCATGTCTTCAAGCCATGTCACATTCACATTCAGAGGCCTGCCTATCTTAATTACATGGCTAAAACTACAAGAACAAGTTTTTTGGTGTTGTTTGTTTCAGAGTCAGAGTTGAGTGGGAACGGACACAGACTGGATAAAATTTGCCACGCTGTCAATGAGATGTGGAACTATTATTATTTTAGGCAAGTTTTTATGATATACAAACATGCTATGATTAATTTCATCATTTTCAATGACTTTATTACATTTTAATCAAATATTTGAACTAAACATTTGTATCTTTGATTGACTCATGATCAATCGGTTCGGCTTCAGCCGTTTCGGCTATAGATTCTTGATTTTGAATATTTTCAATGAAGGCAAGAACCACAATATTTTCCCCAGTCCGAATGAGTGCATAAATTATGCTGTAGGCAAAATTTGCAATATGCATGCCAGTGTATTTCCCCAAATCACCTGTGAATATCTCCAATGCAGTTTCGATACAAGTGAATACGATAATGACCCATCCGATCGACACCCATGTGTCCAATCTTCGTGAGTTTTTCTGAAAATTTTATGTAAGTAGGCCAAATTAGAGAAAATGAAATATAATACTGCATACTGACCTGTGTTATCCCCTTTCGTAAATATATAAGCAGTCCGAGACCAATAAGTGATGAAATGCCTTAAAGAATTTTAAAATTATGACGATTCATAAAAATATTACACCCAGGTGATTGTAGCGTCTGGACTTACTCCAAAAGAAAATCCTAGATTTGATAAGAACCGGGATCCAAATATCATGGGCAGGAGTTTTGGCTTCCCCTTGGAGGAGATATGTCTCGAGAGCATCGCTGAATGTTGTGGCTGCTATAATAATCGCCAAAAGCCTACCAAATTCCAATACCAATAGAGTCTAACAGAAAGTTAAACAATAGTAGCACCATTAGCATTAAGTTCTTGGAATTATACTCAATTTTAGGAATTTATATACAATATACTGTACCGCTTCAATCCAAAATATAGCTGTAACTCCCTTTTCAATTTTAGATGGGGAGAACATTTTGACTTTTTTTAATCAATTACTTGTTCTGATCTTGGAATTATACTCAATTTTAGGAATTTATATACAATATACTGTACCGCTTCAATCCAAAATATAGCTGTAACTCCCTTTTCAATTTTAGATGGGGAGAACATTTTGACTTTTTTAATCAATTACTCGTTCTGTCTACTCAAACCTGACGAGCGTAATGTTCTGAAAACTTTAGAGAATGTCTTAACAGGAAATAAATTAGAGAGTGAGTAGAAACCACAGTTTCAAAATTCCTATTGCCCTACATTGTACATTTTCTAGCTCATTGAACTCTGGTATGTTTTCGTGGTAGTATATTGTATAAATTCCCTTAATATTTCCGTCAATTCATTTTATGTTCTGGTGCTTCGACGATTTGGGGGAATTTTGTTTGGAAATCATTATGCAATGGATGACGAACTAGCATTGGAATGCAATAAATTGAACCAGGAAGGAAAATCGTACAATTTTACGAATGAATTTATTTAATGACTGCTATTTTTTCTGTAAATTAATGAATGAACTACTTATAACAAGTAAAAGTTTTGAATACAAGGCAAACAGAAAAAGAATTCAACATTACAAGTACAGTAGATTTTAAAATCATGATAATGGAAAAGTCTGACACCTTATTACGCTCCGTCCCTTTCAGACCTAATAAATATTAGCTTAAATTTAAAAACTTTTTATAGTTTATAAACATCTACACGTGGACAGTATATTATATGGGATTATCTCAAATTTCTATGCTGACCACGTTATCACTCTGAGGAATAGGAAAAGGGTCATAAATGGTTTGGCCTTGATGAATGTCCGATTTCTTTTCTTCAGGTTCAGGTTCTGGCTCTGGCTCTGCATTTGCAATTTGTTCTTTTACTTCTGCCACGACCATTGCCATTGCTTCAGCTTTTGCATCTTCTTCGGCCTTAGCTTGTGCCTTTTGTGCCCTTCGTTCTAGAATCCCTTGATTCATTCGTTCTTCTTTTTCTTTCCTCCGTTGTTGTATTTCGTATTCTTCCTCTTTGGCCAACCCGATTTTAATATCGTCGACAAAGACTAGTACGACTAGATTTGCCCAAGTTCTGTATAGCCCATACAAACCGCTGTAGATGATTTGAGCTAATTTGATGTTGGAATAATTAGCCCACTCATTCAAAATCAATTTGATGAGAAACGAGAGTGCAATGAAGAAAACAAATATCCAACCAAATATCATCCATCTTCTCAAGGGTCGTGTTAATTTCTGGAAATTTGGTACATAAGGCTCAAAAATTATATTTTTCAATAATAAGCGATTAAAATCTAACCTGTGTCATTCCTCTGTATAAGCAAACCAGGAGTGCTAGTTCAATAAGAAAGTCAATGCCTAAAAAATAGTTTCGTTAAATTTAATTTACGTACTACAACAGGTCATGATTTGTTTGTACTCACAAGCCCAGAAAATGGTAAAATGGACCAAAGTGTGGATCCATGCTGTTCGTACTGTTTCTGTATTTGGCAACCCTTGCACAATAAAGTCTTCGAATGCACGAGTAAATAGTGTAGCAGCTATTACAATCGTAACGGCTTGTCCAACTTGAAATAGTAGCAGAACCTAAACTCATAACATGATTAGCATGCAAAATAATTTGATCTAATTTGAAATGTATAAGTACTTACTACTTCCACCCAGAAAATAATTCGGACTCTCCTCTCCACAGGTGAAATCACTGTATCGGACGGAATTCCAGTTTCACCTTCAGCTTTATCCCCGTCGGTCATTTTAANTCCACAGGTGAAATCACTGTATCGGACGGAATTCCAGTTTCACCTTCAGCTTTATCCCCGTCGGTCATTTTAACTGATTCAAAATTGTTCATATCTAATTTATTGTCTTTCTCCTTGTCGTACAAAAAATAAATAAATTCGACAAGACAAGTATGAGGAATAATTCAGATAAGGATTCAGTGTTTTTTTAATTCGTTGGCCAATTTAGGTAGAACTTGTGATGTTCTGTTAATTTTTCCTGTTGTGTCCTCGCCTACCCAATAATTACTTAATTCTGGAATGGCTTAACATTTTCTAGTAGAGGAAAATGATTGGAATGAATCGTCACAAATTCACTTCCTTGTAGTTTTGTGTTGATGAAACGGAATCTACCGATTTGGAAATGCATGTGGTTTTGTTTCAAATTTCGGTTATAGCCGCCTAGCCAAATATTCCCTTCGTGAATGAATAACATACTATATGAGTACAACAGATACTTGGAACCCAATATACCTGGACGAATCCTTGGCGTTATCATTAAAATTGTCAATAAAAATGTTTGGAGTCACAGCTGACTTACTCACTCAGTTTTCTCGTAGTTGTATTGCTAGTATTACATTTTACCATTCAAGACGAAATCCCTCTTCCTCCTGTTTAACTTTCTTTATATGGAGTTGAAACTAAGAAACATTGTGTGATGATGTATTGGTCTTTCATGACAATTACAGCTTCATTTGACTACCAGAAGTAATGCCCCATTTCATTGGGAAAAAAATTTCCAAATTTAATTGGTTTGCTTGGAACATTTGACCGAATTTAAGGGAATGTCAGTCGACAGAGCTGTGTTCTTTGTTTCTCACTTTGTTGTTCAACTTTCTAATCGCTGACTGAGCTGGTGACTAATTAGGTCATTCTTAGCAGTTAATTATTTGAGTTGCAAATTGTTCATTCTTCTCATAAGACTATTTGCGAGTGGATTGGACTGATCTATACTTATAGATTTATATAGAAAGTTAGCAAATTGGTGAAAATTGGGCAGTCAATCTGGGTTATCATGGTACGCTGCAATGTAAACTAAAATATTCAACATTCAATTTATTTTTTGAAAATGTTTCTTGCAGATTTTCCTGCCTATCATTCTTATCACATTGATGAGTGGCTTGAATGGGGATATTGAGCCACCGGAGGCAAAAGGCCATGGAGCAGACATTTGCAGCAAGGCCGGACAATTTGCCAGCCTCAGCCCCTACTGGTATTTTAAATGCATGTACGATGAGAAATCTAAAAAATATACAATGTATCACTTCCGATGTCAAGTGGAGTTGCTGGATGGAGGAAGGGAAACTCTGGTTGCAATTTATGATCCACACCTCAAGAAATGTGTTCGAAATCGTGGCCATTATAGGAGAGGTCACAAATTTGAACGGTTCTGGGCCAAAAATTGATTTAGTAAAAGGATATCTTCAGTGCAACATGTACCGAGTCTTTTATTTCTATACATGGTCTAAAAGTGAAAACTTCTATATGTAAGAACTAATGTAACTACCGTGTCAATTATGAATTTGAATATCACTGGAGCTGTCCCACGTTTAACCATCACAAAGTTCCCAAGATAGACTCCCTGGACTGGGTAGGATTTCAATTCAATTCTTAAGCACTTTCCAATTGCTCGTGATTTGAGTGATTTTATCAATTGTTCAGAATTTTTCTTAATTTCATACGATAAGTCCAATGCATGGTTTAAAACATGAGTGCCAATACATGAAATGATGATCCATATTAACAGAATTGGCCATTGGACTCCTGTATTGAGAGCAATCATGCCAGCTGCACCAAATGTAATTTGAATGCTGCAAAACATAAGTGACACGGGGAGATACAGAGACGACACAGCGTTTCTGAACAGAATTCCAAATACTTGCAGATTTCGATTCAATTTCATGGCCTTCCTTACGGACAGATTCCGTTCTTGGACGAGTTCCCTATAAAAAATACATATGTTACATATCTAAAAATTTCTGGTTATTTCATCTTAAGAAATTACTTGATTAATTTTGTCCATCCACCCATGCATTTGAAATATCCAAGTGTAATGAAAAAATAAAAAAATCCAACTCCCCAATTTCGACTCAAAGAATATGCATTGATGGCCACATACAGAATTCTTCCGATTTTGCTTTTACCTCCGCAATAAATGTACAAATTGAGGTCAGAGTCTTTTCGTAAAAGTTGGAAACAAACAAGAACGCAAACCAAGAGTCCGTAATAATAGAATGTTTTTATTAATCCGGTCAAGCCATCCTTTTTTGTAGAATCCAAGTGTAATATGTGACCTGACAACAAAAAATTATTGAAAGCAGGAATCCCTCAAATATTGCTCGAAAATTTACCCATTCTTTCATTTTGCTTGAGGAGTGTATTGCTAAAATCCAACAAATCATTTTTAATCACTAGGAAATTATGCAAATTAATTGTAATGGACATAAAATTGGTGAGAGTGAGTAGAAATGCTGGCAAGGCTTTGGATATTTGCCTTGCATTGTTAAACAAATAATGCAGATAGATCCAACCGCCAATGAATCTATAACACAAATCACACAGCAACAGAAGATGTGACAAAATCCTTTGATTTTTGGTTAGACCGGTGAAAGAGTTACGAGATTTGCTCCAGCGAAATAAAAGCAGGAATCCCTCAAATATTGCTCGAAAATTTACCCATTCTTTCATTTAGCTTGAGGAGTGTATTGCTAAAATCCAACAAATCATTTTTGATCACTAAGAAATTATGCAAATTAATTGTAATGGACATAAAATTAGTGAGAGCGAGTAGAAATGCTGGCAGGGCTTTGGATATTTGCCTTGCATTGTTAAACAAATAATGCAGATAGATCCAACCGCCAATGAATCTATAGCACAAATCACACAGCAACCAAATATGTGACAAAATCCTTTGATTTTTGGTGAGCCTGATGAAAGAATTACGAGATTTGCTCCAGCGAAATGGAACACTTCTAGTGTAGTTTAATTGGGTAAATACTTTATTAAATTGAATCAGAGTGGCCGTACTAAGCATTGCAACAAATGAAGAAAAAGTAACGCCAATGCCCTAACAATTCAGACTGGCTTATGGCATTGGCGCATCTACCAATTGTCAACTGGTCAAGGTAATGACGTCTAAGGTGTAATTATTTTAATACACAAGTCACTGCAAGACAAGAATTCATTTATTAACAAAATTGCATGAATTAAATATTGAAACAAGTGCTTAATTTGAGGCTTCACCATGCTGTTCATTATCTTGACATTCTATATCTACTCTAGAAGCATGTAACATGAGTAAACCAAGATTTAATGCAATTGATTCTACGATTGATTCAACGAACATGGGAAAAGCTAAAACAAGTCTAAACTCAACGTAGTTCAAAATCAAAAACATTGTCTGTGGATATCCAGAACTAGTAGGACCCTTGCTAACCTTGGAATAAGAACTGGGAAATTGCAATAGTTAAAAGAACATTAATAATTTATCAGCTTGGCAAATTGGAGACAAGACAATCCTAAAGAACAGGCTCAAGACGAATTATAAATGAAGCCTTACACTAGTTTTTTGCAAGGTTGGTTAAATTCACACTGAAGTCCCAGCCTACAAAATTTAGAAAAGAAAATTCCAAACTTTTATTTGTAATTCCTATTCATGCTAACTTGCTAAATTTGAGAATGGCAGTGACCTAATTTTCAGAAATAAAAATAAATACAAATGCGTGTTAGTTTTTTACTTTTTGGACAAGCTAGACAAAGGCTTCATTGTGATTCATGTTTTTGAGTTGCCGTTGGTGCGTGTTTAATTCTGTATTGAATAACGAATAATGATCCTGCCAGACCAACTGTACCTGTCATGGGTGTGATAGTGATGTAATTCATGATACTTCCGCTCTCTGTTAAAAATAAATGGAAAGCCCCACTCTCACTTTTTCTTTTATTCTTCATGCCAATAATCCTACTAAAGTTTACAGAGATCGAACTATTTTGATGTGAATAACGTAGCAGATATTTCATATTTTGATCGATTACCAAAATTTCTGCTATACTAAATTACAATTGGTTCGTTATAGTATTTGTTAAATTAATTTCAAGCTGCCCTCGATACGCTGTATTGGGTAATAGTTTTGAATTCGTAACCCTTCGCTTAAAATGATAAGTAACCCTGAGTATCACTTCTTTTGACATTTTATAATTAAAGCCAGCCTTCAAGAACGATTAAATCAAAACAAACCGTTTTGGCTTTGACCAAATCTAAAGCACCTTGTACCAGTTTTAGTATCTCTCTTCTTTTCCAATGAATTGAACAAGCAACATCAAATAATTAAATTAATTACTCAGGTCAAACGATGAGGGCCATGAGTTTTAGCAACAACAATTATTACAGCATAGGGAGACACCCAGTCAGTTCAATCCATTGTTTTGTCATGGCCAATGTGAATTCTCTCTCATGCACATGCAAGCCAATAACGTAATTTCCAGTTTTATGGAGTTTTGTTCTAATGTGACCAAAAAATTTTAACAGTCCTTCTTCACCATCCTTAGTTTCTCTTGAGCGTGGTCCAATACTCGAAATTTATTCATTACATATTCAAAAAGTTCTGAAATTTTATTAAAATCCTTGAAATGTTTTCAAAGAGAATAAGTCGGATATTCTGTATTTATCGTGGCATTTGCAATAATTGCACTCGTCGGGTCAAGCAGCATTCCATCTAGCCCTGACCCTGATGGGCGATCAGGACAAATTAAATTCTCCAACTCTGGTTCTGGCCCAGTTAGTGAAGAATCAGAGGCAAAATTGTTTGTTCAAGAAAAATTGTGTTCCTTGGGACTTGGTGAGGTAGAAAAACTAAATTATATAATGTTCACATCATGCATCAGGGTAAGGTTTTGAAACTAATATCAATTTGTTCCTTTCGAATGTTAGTGTGCCGACATCAGCAAGGACATCGGATCAAATCCACGATATGGAGAGGCCAATGGTGGCAGACCACGCCCAATTGGTGGAGAAGGGACAATTATTGAGCACGTTCATCATCATATTCATCATACAACTTCAAATGATAAAAATACGGGTAAAGATATACATTATCACGGAGCAGCTTAATTTGTCAAAGCTGATTTCAGCAAAACTCGGAAAAAATTTGAATATATCAGTTCAGGATCACTTAAACTGTTTTACTAAAATACCCTAATACTGAGATGTAATTAATAGATTTGTTTATTGGTCAGTTGGTGTTATCGGCACAGGTGCAGGGATTAGTGAATCCTTCGAGCAGTACGCTTATGAGAAGAGACCAAGCATTTCATTTTCTGAAGGAGCTCGATTTCCAGCATCCCCTGACCGACCTCGACCCGGTGGATCAAATTATCCACAATCTCCAAAATCCTCCTTTGTCTGGAGGAAGAAACCCAAACCGTGTAGTTGAGTGCAGATGTGTCCAACTAGCTCAATGTGCGACACATGACATAGTCCAAATCCAAGGAACAGCTGATCGTGATATTATCGGTGGCGGTGGACGTCCGAATGGCGGGTTGGTCGGTCTTAACATTAATCCTAGGACTAGAAACGGGTCTTCGAATTTGACCAGTGATACTATCCAAGGAAGACATCTTGAAAAAAGAACTGTGCCTGAATCACCTGTAATTATATATTTAAATGGTTGATTATCAGGTGTTCCAATTATCCAATCTTGTGTCTTTTTATCAGAGACGTATTGATATTGGGAGTGGAAGAATTTGCAATGGCGGTTATGTATGCTGCAGAAATCCAAAGCGACCAAAACCAAAATGAGGATGGCAGCCTATTTGGAGAATACGACACAAATCTCAACAACAATGGTAATTTCGCTCAAGGACATGGTCAATGTGGGATACGTAATGCTCGGGGAATAGCAGAACGTGTGGCCAACTCAAACTCTGGGTTTCAACAAGGAGAAGCATCTTATGGTAATTTATCAGCTCGAACATTATCTGGTAGTTTCTTAAATATCCATCAATTTTTTAGGAGAATATCCGTGGCAAGCTGCTATTTTGAAAAAGGACGGAAGAGACAATGAATTTGTGTGTGGAGCGTCATTGAGTCGATTCTCGTCATATTTTGACGGCTGCCCATTGCATCAAAGGTTTAAATCCATCTGACCTTCGGGTCCGACTTGGGGAATGGGATGTAAATCATGAGACAGAATTTTATCCTCATTTTGAAAGAGATGTGGTTGGTTTTGCAACGCATCCAGATTTTTATGCGGGGAATCTCTTTAATGATATTGCGATCGTTCGTTTTGAAGGACTCGTTGATTTTCGGAACAGGTAAATCTCAAAATTAATTGGCATAATAAAATTTGGTTATTTGGTATTGGCATATTTTTATAGCCCTCACATAAGCCCAGTTTGTATTCCTCCGTCAAACTATGAATTTGGTGGTCATCGTTGTTTCGTCACTGGTTGGGGAAAAGACGCATTTGGTAGAAATGGGAATTATCACTCAATTCTGCAAGAAGTTGATGTCTCTATATTAAGACACGGAGAATGTCAACAAAAACTGAAAAGGACAAAACTAGGCCCAGATTTTGTTTTGCATCCAGGATTTATCTGTGCTGGTGGAGAAGAAGGAAAGGACGCTTGTAATAATTTATGCTTAGTTCAAATCTGAGCCTATAGTAATTAATTTTCGTGTCATTTCAGGCAAAGGCGATGGTGGAGGCCCACTTGTATGTGATATCAACGGGGTATGGCAATTGGCTGGTATTGTAAGCTGGGGCGTTGGATGTGGCCAGCCCGGGACTCCAGGGGTTTACGTTAAAGTCTCACACTATCGAGACTGGATTCGAGATGCTCTCGTAACCTCAGCTAGAGGCCTGTAAATTTCAAACTAAAGAAATTTACCAGAAACATCCCTTTTAAACTATTTTCGGTATTAACGGAGTGTGTACTAATTTATTTATTTCGAGTCGGTGGAATCACGTAAAAGATTTGAACTTTTAATTGAGCCAAATAAACTTGTTAATGCTAGCGCAATTCAATTCTCTCGCCAAAATTACTCCCAAAATCTTAAGCGTTTAACCATAAAGAACTAGATGAAAACAAACTTCGAAGACTTCGAAGTTTCGAAATCGCTGGTGGCATATTCCATCGTTTATTTTACAAGGCACAATTATTCATTAGCATCAATCATTTCTCAATGAGTACAAAAAACTTTGATGAGATTTTTCATTTTGGCAGTATTCGAGATTCAGCTCAACTTAATCAATTT
>WJEZ01003104.1:0-11587 GCA_009869925.1 Thalassaphorura encarpata
ATTTTATGGACAAGCCCTCGCCCACCTAAAGATCCAAGCGCTAGAGACCTTGCTGCGGTGGAAATTATGAATTCCGGATATGAATTTGCAATCCAATTCAAATCCATGCAAATCGCAGAATCTAGCAATTAGATTCAGAGACCAGAGATGCAGATATGGATGCGGATGCTGTGGAGATCACAATTTTCTAAATTCATAATAATACTAATACATCGTATACCGTATTTAACGGAATAGAAGTACAGGTCTTATATTGTTTCAATTGGTATTTTTGAAAAGTGTCGTAATGTTAAATTTCTTTATTTGACTATTATGACTATCTCGGAACCAAAAATGGGGGTAGAGGTACTTGTATTTCGTAGGTACTTCTATTCCGTTAAATACGGTAACAATAATAGTAATAATAATTACGAACAAATACACTTGAAACAAAAATCGCGCAAATGTAAAGGAACAAGTCCTGAGATTTTTATCCTCACAATTCTGCCTTGTCAAAACTGAAAACACGATTGTATGATGAACAAAGAAATATTGAGAAATGAAATATTCGAAAAATATTGCTCTAATTTTTTAATAATAATAACCACATAATTTTCGACTTTGGAGTCCACTGACAATTCCAAGTGGATTGTTCCCTGGTTCTGTTAGCCTCACCTCACTTAACGCTTACCCTTCGATCTGGATTCTGGACCGATTTTGTTTGATATCGGAAAAACAACTAACAATTAATTAATTTGGCCAGGTATGGAATATATGCATTTATACTTTTAATATTTGCAAATATTGGTCAGATAGGATTAGCAGACTTCTTGGCCACTGACCACTACAAACTATAGTCGCCGCAGTTCTTTCACCTCTTGTCATTATGTTGCACACCGCACCTTCGTTTACATCAATGCAATGTGTTGAAGTTTGAGGTCAAATTGTGAGAGAATCACAAAAAGGCTTGTCCGCCCCACGTTTTATTTTATTATCATGAATGAATGAAAATCGCCTGCGTTGCGTGCGATGTGCGATGCAATCTGCTTTCACTTTCAGATAATAACTTGCTTCACAATTAAATTACATTACAAGATATTATTAAAAAGTTCTTGAACCTTGAAAGTGAAATCAGATTTTGTGTGAGATTACACAGATACAGATAAGGCGACAGTCGCAGCGGTGGCTGATTGTTTCCTTTATTCATTCAAATTAATTATAACTGTCTTTGTCGCCTGTGATCAGGAAATGAATGTTTTATGATTAGTTTTCTCACAATTTATTTTATTACTCATTTGCCGGAAATCCTGGAGTGTGCGATGCATGGTGAGACTGACATTGATACTTGGTCTTGAACTTGAACTTGAACTTTTGGCTTCGTCTCATGTCCAAGTCTAATTTTATAAACGGAAATAATTTCTACTGCCGACCTAGATTTTCCTAGACCCGATTGCAATTTTTTCCCCTTTGAATCTTTGCTGCATTGAACAGAACTTCATGTCGACGGTGACAAATCATCACTATTTTTATTTTCATTTCCTTTGATAATTCGAGAATTGAGCATTTAGGAGAAAGTCAAGTTCATAGATCAGGGAAAATTTCATTATTGCAATGCCAATACTAGTTTACTTTAAATGAACCAATATGATATTTCATGAGCTTTCTTAAAGAGTTTAACTGACCTGGCTCAATAATTGCCTAACGTGCTATGTTGTGCTGATTTGATGATTTTTTACTGTCCTGGGTCCTGATTTCTACACATTAACACTTCGGAACAAAAACATTCAGGTGATCCGTCCGCGTCAGTCAAAACAAGGAAAACATGTCAATTTTAAATAAACCTTTCCAACGTGACTTGAAGTGTGAAATGATTTGTGAGGTTATGAGTTTGATGAACAAGAACTTTAGTAGATTCAGATATCGTTCTTGTTTAGTCCTTGATTTGACAGTCCCATTTAATTTGGCAGAACATTGCAAAAATTATGCAAATCGGCTGCTGCTGTCAAACCTGAATCAAATCTACTCACTATCAACAATTTTTTTTCATTTTCGTCAACCTTGTCCTGATATATATGTCAAGTCTGGAATAAATAAATCTTTATTGGATATATGACTATGAGTGAGTATAAGATTGTACAGGTTTTAAGACAAGACAGCTTTCTTCTACAATCGACCCTCATTAAGAACAAGTATTACATCCGATCCATGTAATTGGTTTCCGATCATGCAAAGCAAAGCAAAGCAAAGCAAACCGGTGAGATGAAGATTCTCCATTGTTGAAATTAAACTGCATTGTGAATTGACAAAAAAATCATACTTTTCTGGTTTCGCTTTCACGACGAACGGACGGAAGGAAGTTCATAAGGGCATAGGGACAAGGAATACATGAACACGGACATGAGTATATTAACAAATGCATGCATTATTATAACAATATGTGTGAGATCTCACATTTTTTTTTATTATATGCTACTACTACTTCCATTGTTTTTCATTTTCGTTCCTGATATGTCAAATGGCATGGGGGGCGCTATGCCGCGCTCACGCATGGCATATCCCCATTGAAAAGGAAAATCAGGAAACCGGTTGCTAAAAATTCTCAAGCAAAAGCAAAATGAGGAGTGAAGTTCAATGCTAATGCTAAATGCCAAAAGTGTCGGTGAGCAATTGGCCACATGTACTTTTCATTTTTTAATGTCCTTTACAGTAGTTTCACTAACACAGGCAGGCACAGGGCAGACCAAGGGCTTTATGAATCGTGGACATTTGATCAAGTTTTGTTAGTCGCAGTGTATCCTTCCTCAGAGCAAATTCAAAATTCTTAAATTGTGGAAAAAAGTACAAATTATATTTTGGGGTGATTCAAGTAAACTTGAATTAAAAATAAGTCAAGAAAATGAAGTCAAGGATTTTGATAGTTTTGAGTGTGATCGCTGTGATTCAGGGAGCCCCTGATGGGCATATGCAACATCATCATGGTGGTCATAATTTTGTTCATGGACAACCTCAGCAACAACAGCAACAACCGCAACAATTTCAGCATCATCAGCAACAACAACAACATCCACAGTTCCAACCACAAATGCATAATTTTGGACAGCCACAACAACAGCAACAGCAACAACCAAACGTTTTAGTAGCAGAACCACGCTACGAGCCCCAACATCTTCATCTTGAACAACAACAACAACAGCAACAACAACAACAACAACCAGGAGAGCCAGTTGTATCTGAATCTGCAGATGTGGCTGCGATTGTTGCAGCCTCTGAAGCCGTTGGTTCTCACGCAGGTGCTGGAGCTTGGCAAGAAGCAGCTTCCGTTGGAGGCTCAGCTATTCAGCAATGGGCTCAACGTCATGTCAGAAATGTTTTATCAATTGGGAACTTTTCAACTTCTTTTCATCCCAGCCATTTTATTGACTGGAGTTTACATGCTTTGGGTTGCTTACTCGAGTCCTTACAATGCACAATCCCATTATCTCGTTGATGCTGTTCCTGGACATGGGGGCTATGGAGGACATGGAGGATTTTATGGACCAGACAAATGGCGAAGGAGTTTGAATACATTCTTGGGGAAAAGTATTGAAGAATACACGCCAAAGGTTCTAGACGCTCTCAAGAATTTTGCTGCCAAGTACAAGGAATAGGTAAGATTCGAATAATAAGAACTAATTAACCAGATAATTAATATTTACTTTAATCTAGATCGGGAGACAAGTTACCAAATATTCCAACAACTCCTGGGAACTTTGCCAAATGCCAAATCTACTGTTGGCGTTGATAATTTGTTAACCTTATTGTTATACCGGTAAAAAATTATTTATATATAGTTAACTGTTTGTTTTGTTGAGAGCTTGGCTGAATTTGCTCAGGTCAATTCAATTTAATTTGGGATTGACGTTGTTGTTATTGAATTTCATGAAGAGAGGTTGAGAGAGGACGGAGAAGTTCATTTTTTTGTTAATTATTATTAAAGTTAATAAAAAGTAATTTTGTTTTGAGCTTAAGTATTTGACAGTGTCAACAACAAGTACAAATTCAGGAAGCAAAGCAGGGCGGAAAAGCAATTTATTATTCTTTCCAAATCTGGGTGAAGGTGAATTAAAACGAGATTAACAAGAGACATAATTTTTGCAAACAACAGCTAACAGCAATTGCACCTTGCAAGTGAAACTGAAAACGTGAGAGTATTTCCCAGGCTAGCTAAGCCGGTCTGATTTGTCTGATGGTATTTCACCTACCTGTTGCAGTTAGAAAGTAAACAATCAAAATTCAAGTTCTGAGCTGAAAACTGGTTCAATCCTTGACAGCTTGCCGCTAAGGCTAAACTAAGCAACTTGAAATTCCATNGCAACTTGAAATTCCATTTTCATTTTCCATTTAGAAACTGTCGCGTTAGACATTTAAGTTTCGACATATTTGGACCAAAACAACACCAAATCCGTCCCAATTAGCAATTCCCATATTTGGAAAACTTGTCAAATGTCAATAGAGAAGAAGATACAGTGAAACGAATTTGGCATTTTTTCTTATATTCCCGTTTAAGCCTTTTATTTGACATGCCACTCAAAATGGTCATGCAACCAGAAAATTGACCTTTGTGGAAATCTCTATATCAAAGGAAGATGTCTTTGACAAGATATTTTCTGGAAGAATTTGACAAAACGCGTGGAACTATATTTTTCTAATCCTCTCATTAATTGAAAATAACTTTGGTATTAGCAGGGGCGTTTCATTTCCTCAAAGAAAAGAGGTTAATTGTTAATACTTCACACGAGGCAGTTTAGTCATTAGTAAATCTCAATTGATTGACTATCCAAGTATTTTATTTGCGCTAGGTGATTTATCTCAACTAATGAATTTAAAATCTGCAGTTAAATTTTACGATTGCAATAAGCGTGATCGAATGTGATTTGTGATTCACACTTGCAGAAGTGGACAATTAATTAGGAAACATACGTTATCGTGACTTGTCCTGGTCCAACCTGCATTTTCATTCAAGAAACTAAAGGTGAAAGCCAATTAAAAAACCATTTTGTTTTCGCTGTGCTTTGAGTAGAATCTTAAACACAATTGTCACTTCAATTTTACTAGGCAATGTAAAAGAGATTCAAGACAATTTTTAGAAACATTTGAAAAAAACCTATGTACGTATCTGGCTTGGCTGGAAATTTAATTTGATGACGAAATTTTAGGGGTAAATTTGAAAACATATTTCATACAAGAATTCATATGAGCGTTGCCAAAATTTTAGCAGGAATAATTGGTTTTCGAGAGGCGGTGTCTTTTTCTTTGATGCTGAGGTTCATTAACTCATTTGTCATCATCGACGCTCATTACCACCTCCATGTGTCAAAATGAATTAAGGAAAATTATGATTAGTTAATCAAAACACGCAGAGCCAAATTGCGTTAATGAACCCTAGGCCTTATAAGCTAAGCACTGTGTCCTTTGTGTGAGGTTTCCTTTCCTGTTAACAGTAGCGAAATTTTTCCATCCTTCTTGTGTTCTGGTTCCTGTTTCACCATCATCGTCTCATTTCAAACATCCAACCTGTCGTGTTTCACGTTATGTGCTTTGATTCTCATTCTCATTAATTATATTTAATTAAATAATTTAAATATTAAAGGTACTTTCTTTCAAGAATTTTTTAATTCGGAGATCATTTCATCAGCTTTGAAATACAAATACAAAAGAAAATCAGTCGTCCATCAAATTTCAAATGACATCAAACAATTTTTAGAGAAAACTTTCAGTATTCTCGAAAATTCAAAAAGTAAGATCCAAAACTGGAATAATATTAAAATAAATTCATTGGCAACTAAAAAATAAGATGCTAAATTCACCTCGCCTCAGAGTAATTTCGGTATCTTTTGCATCTGATGCTGGTGTAAACAAGGTCAGATTCTTTGTGGGTTGGCTTGGCGTGCTTAACGTGCAGCCACCTGTCTAATGTGCCAAATTGGCCAGGCCATACTACTACCTCAGATTCAGAAGACCCATCCTGAGGTTGAGCTTGGGTCATCATAACAAAACAACCGTAGCATAATAAAATGAAAAAATAAGTAAACACACATGACTGGCTTAAGCTTTAGGCTCAGATCTGTTGTGTTGGTTTTAAGGACATTTTGCACTTTAAAATTAACAGATTTGCATAGCGTGCGAGATGCGAGTTGTGAGTGAAAACCAGCCCCAGCCCCAATGGTATTCTCATGTTTTTTCTTTGACGAATTACTTTATAATTGCACGGCAGAACGGTTGACTAACAAGTTTACACTCAAGACTCAAACAAACACGCGATTTTAGCCAAGGTAAAGGCATTTGCAATTTACTCTCATTTACTTCCTTTCTTTCCTTAAATCCATTTGCCATTGCATCTTGCATGCAATTGAACTTGAACTTTTTTTATGAACCATTCAATTTAAAGTAAGTTTCACTCAGAGTTGCATTTTTAAAAGTACACTCACTACTGCCAGACAGACACAAAGGCCCACTAAAAAACCGGTTGTTCTTTATGCTATCAACACCCATCCTCAACTCACTTACCCCAATTCTAAAGGCCTGGCCAGTTTTAACGTTTAAACGACAGTTGCTACAGTCAAGTTAAACGTGAGACGGATCGAAAGTGCTTGCCCAGTCAAAGTTTCACTTCCGTTCAGCAGAGTTGAGCCAGACCAAGATGAAGATGAAGACTTTAAGTTTAAACTCCCTAATTGGACTTTTCCTCTGTGTTCAAGTTCAAATCGTGATTTGCGACGAAATTCCAGTGACTCAAGTCCTCCCAGCTCCAAATCCAACACCTGTGCTAAATACAAAATCCAGCAATGGATTCACCGTCCCTGGGGAAGAACCTGCACCGTCCAGCTCAACACAACCGATTTCTCCTGATGTCGAAGCTACCACTACAAATCCAGAATTTTCAGGGACAGACGAAGCCATAGTTGCTGCATCAGAACCTGTACCCGCAGAAGCCTTGGCGGCCACTGCCACTGCCAAACCTACAAAATCAACACAACGAGTAGCTCGAAGTGAAGATGAAGAAAATACTCTGCTAGGAGAATTGATTGTACTTGGACTTCCTGTCCTTTTTATCCCTGCTCTTGGACTTGCCCTTTTGTATTTACTTTGGGCTGGTATGAATTCCTCCTACAATTATCACAATGGATTCCCATCCCATGGGCATGGAGTTGGATTTCAACAGAAGAAACCAGAAGGAGGTGGTTGGGGATGGAGAAGTGCTGATGGGAAAAGTCCAGTCAAATTATCAGATGAAGTAACTGGCAGGATTTTATCAAGCATTTGATACTAAAAACGAGCTTAGAAATTTATAGAATTTAGTAATTTATTAACTTAACTATTTTCTTACCGTATGACTCAAGTATTTATTTCTTTAACTTAAAATAATAAACTCGCATGTTATTTTTTGAATGAAATGAACGGTTTGGTTTGGCTCAATTTTAACACTATCACGCACATCATACTCATTTATTTTCTTTTTCATTAGTCAAATTGCACAATTTTTAATTTTGAAGCCTAATAATTTTCTACAGATTGAATTGAATTCATATATAATTAGTTATTTTAGAAACTCTCACTTTTTAGCCGCAAATGCTGTAAGACACTTCTAATCTTCGTGTTTATTGAGAATTCATCGTTATTGAATTTTAGTTTCCTAATTGAGAATTTCGCAACTTTTTAATGTTGTAATTGTAGTATTTTTGTACTTAGCCCTAATTGTTGTAATTGTGTAGTAAATGCAAGACATAAGTTTACCTTAATATATATATTTTTGTTGTTGTATGTGATGAGGAAACAATGGCTGTGGGATCGATGATTTAGATTTTTTGCGACGACACGATTGGGAAGCTCACTTCACTTGGCTTGGCAGAATTAATCGAGGTCATCCCCCGGAGAAGGTTTAGGAGGAGGGTTACCACCACCACCGCCAAAGCCACCGAATCCAGGGAAACCACCTGGTGGCATACCACCACCCATCCCACCGGGAAATCCACCCATCCCCCCGGGGAATCCACCGGGCATACCACCAGGCATACCTCCCATGCCGCCGCCGCCACCCATTCCCATTTTAGATTGAAGAATCTTCAAAAGTTTGGAAACTTTTGGATTATTTTGATACTTCATCAGATTCATCGGATTTTGACTGATTTCAGCAAAGGCCTGAGCAACCTCTGTAATTATGCAAAAAGAGAAAGTCAATTAAACCCAAATAACCCAAATAATTTTAATTTCTTACCAGGGTCAGAGAAAAGTTGCATGACCTCAGGATCTTTCAAGAGTTGTTCAAACCCTGGCATTGAGCCTAAGTTGAAACCTTCACCAGGTTCAGTCCCTTCATCTTCCCCTGGTTGGGGAAACTGAGGATGATGTTTAGCTTCCTCATGAGCACGAGCCCTTTCTTGAGCTCGACGCTTACGAATCTTCAATTCTTTTTCATCGTCACGACGTTTCTTTCGCAATTGCCATTCTTCCAATTTTCGAGCCTAGTAAATTAAAAAAATCACAAAAAATAAGACACTATCTTATAATTCTCAATCCTTAATGAAAATGGCCATATTCTTTATGCCCATGAACCACAATCATATCGCAAGGTAAGGTTTTAGAATTGACTCTCATTTTCAATTCAGACACACAAATCAAATATTCACTCATTAAAAATTTCAGTTTTTGGTCTCATAGCCAAAGCCAAGTCCAGCGGCGGAATTCATCATTGCATTGTAACCCGGATATCGGGATGGCAAAGTTGCAGACAGAGAAATTAGTTTCACACCGGAGCGGAGTACTAGAAACTAGTACATTGTATACAAGAAACACGGGGAAAGCAATTAGTGAGTCCAAACTTGCAAAACTCATCATACACAATACGATGCGTCTTTCCGGCATTATTATCCTACCGTCTACTTTTTGCTACTCTCTCTTCACTAGTCTGCTTCGCGGTGGATCTCATTCATGTTGCATAAATATCATCTCATCTCCCAGAGACGTCAAATGCAATACACTTCAAATCCAACACAACTACTTCCAATTCCCATTCCCTGGGCTTGCCTCATCCTTGGTGCTTTGCAAAAGTTTTGCATCACAAGAAACAAAATTCTATCAATATTCACAAAGGAGAAATGAAACTCAAAACACTAATGAACAAGAATTACGGCAATCAAGCCAACAGATCCATGACGTAGGATTATTTGCAAATTCGCATGTGAGAAATATTTGCAAATGTTTAGTGTTTCCGCAATTTAAAGCAAAAACAAAAGAATTCCTACAGGTTAAAATCTATATTCTCGGATGCCAAACTTTAAAAATCTCCTATTTCAGCCAATTAGACACAAATTTCATTTACAACCCGCAGAGACATTTAGCAAGTCGTAAATTCGCACATAACAATTTAATATCCTGGGTGGCCGGGCCCACTAGCTGCTATTGCAATGACGTTGAGTTCGTCCGAGGAGAAAACAGGAAGGATCTGGATTAACCATGCCGACAGCATCATCCAATTTTTTAACCTTCTCTTTCCTCCTCTTCTTCTTCTCCTATCTAAAGGAATTCTAGAATGAAAAAGCTAAAAATGTATAGTAGCTTTGGCCATTTGACAGAAACTTGGAGCTCCAAGACTTCTTAGATGTTCAGCCAGCTTAGCTTTAGCATTTCACACACTGGGGCGTCTATTTGAAGCCAAACGTCTACGTCTACGTGTACGTGCCTTGTTCTTGTTCTGGAAGCCCAGATTCCAAAAAACATAAGGATAGAAGGATGTTTTGAGCTACCTCATTTACTCTACTACCTCCTCATTCTCCGTCCTACTCATTTCCATTTCATTTCCTCGATTTAGTCCAAGTCCATCAGTTGAAGTGAACTGGTTAAACCAAACCTAACCGAACCCTTTAAAGGACGGACGGACTACGGACGGCTGGACCCGACCCGACCTGACCTCACCCAGTCATAGGGCTCCATCAGTTTTTCTTTTTAGAATAGCTCATTTTAAAACCCTTCTTTCTCTATCTCTCATGTCGTGAAGTGGAGTGAAATTACCTTTCATTTCTTTTTCTTTCTTCAAAAAAGAGAAAGAAATCATACTCAATTTCCTTTGAACTATGAGGACGGTTTGGTGTCTCATTTTATTCGGCTCACTCATCATTCATCATTGCTTCACAACAGTTTCAGGTATTCAACTCATTTACCCAGAAATCTAAAAAATTACCCCCTTGCCATCGCCGTGCGTCAATGTCGCCCTTAGTTCCTTCTAACGTCATTCCGCCTTCTAAGATTATGTGGTTAGAAATGTTTTTAGAAAATCAATCAACCATTCAACTTGGCACGCAGGCAAAAAAAATCCTATCCTTCGTTCAGTTCAATTCGACAGTAAAATGCATTCATTCGTCTATTCTCTCTCCTCAAGTTACAGCTAAAGCAGCTAGGATCTTGGGCTGATTGACAACAAAAACAGTGTAGGAGTTTTAGCAAGAAAATTCAGAGAATTAGCCTTGTAGATTTTTTAAAGGTCGTTACTGTGTCACTAGTGTTAATTCTACATCCTACCGAGTTGCAAATTTTATTTTATTGCTAAAAAAAACTTGCAAAATTTTCGCCCAGCCATTAGTGATGACTGAAAAACGAGTGCACATCATGAGCCCATAAAAATCTAAGGAGTTGAGTGAAAAGGACGATTAGCCGAGACGGGACACGTAATAAAAGTAGTGCAATTTGAATGCAAGAATTTTTTATTTCTTTTCCTTCTCCTTTGGGGTTCAGCCCAAAAATAGATTATCTGAACCTAAAATAGAGTCAACCGAAGAACATTAAATAAGACCTTCCGTCCTTCCTTCGCCGGCTAAGTTATGTACTGTACTCCCATGTATTTTACTACAGATGTATACAAAGTATAAAGGGCACCTGCACATCACCATCCTAACCCAAATTCTAGATTTGCACTAGGACTAGGAAAATGGGCAGGGAGGAAGAAAAGAACTTTTAGTTCTTCTCTTTTGCTAATACAAAGTCATATAAAACTTTTGCATGCATACCGTTTGGGCCTCTGGCCAAATGGGGCACACCATTGCAAAATATCATTCGTTCTGCATGTATTTTCAAATCATCCTTAGTTTTTGTCCTGATAATCTAATTATTACAAATTTTAAATGAAAATTCATATATCACATCAAACGGGCATAAAACCCGACTGACTAATGCTCAAAATAACACATTTTTCCAACTATACTTGATAGGAACATATTTTTCGAAATGACATGAAAATTTGCCTGATATCTATTGTTTATTTCCACATTTTACTGCCACATCCTCCTAATTTACCAAAGTTTATACCTTTTAACCCATATTAACAGCGGAATTCACTCATTTTAGAATGAGTTCTGTCTTTCTTATTCAAACTACACCTGCTAGTTTGCCCCAATCTTGCCTACAAGCAAAAACACCCTGGATTCAGAAAATACTGACATCCCATTGTAGAATTCTTCAGACAGACATATGCCGCCTCATGTCCTCCACACTATGAGATCAGCTCAATAGTAGTAATGCAAATTTTCCAAACCTATTTTAAGCTTGGTCGTATGACCTTAAAGCTATAATTGTCACA
>WJEZ01003105.1:0-11585 GCA_009869925.1 Thalassaphorura encarpata
CTGGATCAGATGGCCATTAATACATTTAATTAATTTGGAACAGGTTTTAAATGGACCATCTGATCTAATTCTAATTATTTATGAGTGCGCATCATCCATTAAAATTAATTTATTTTCCTCATCCGTCCATCTCCTGCAATGCAATAGCATTCAGAAATTTGGACTAGTTTTAAGTGAATTATCTTGTTGAGTTCAACTTTTTTTACTCGTCCCGTGCCCGATTCTTCATTGTCCGTGGCTGCTAGCTGCTACGCCCTTTGGCCCTGGGCTCTCAAATCAGGTTTAGAGACAAAGACTTATATGAATTTATAATTGTGGAAAAATTTGCAACAATGTGCGGCCCAAATAAATCTATGATGATTTTTATGTGACCTAAATCGAGACATCTCAGCAAGAGAGATACACAAAAATTGGGGTACATCCTTTTCGGCACTGATGAATGTTCGAGATTTCCGTATAGCCCAAATAAATCAACCAGGATAATCAGACCCACAAAACTCATCCGTCTACTTCTCAAAAATGAAGTCATCGATTGACGATGGATGGTCCAGATAATTGTATATTGCGATATGATTATTTACATTTGCATGACTTGATTGCTCACCTGATAATTTTTTTGCTGGTCAAATACCAGTTCTCTAAACCACATTTCAAATTTTTCTGGACCAAGGAACGGTTGGATTCTTATAATTATTAGCAGCACTCATATAGTTTTGCAATAAAGTAAAAATAAGAAGTTTATGATAGGTTCTGTTTATTATTGCAGTGCGCTGTGGCGTAGTCTAGCACGAAGCAATAAGAATTACGAGCAAGGTTGTTTTTGTGACCCCCGGAGCCTAGCCAAAAGCAGCTTTGAGTCCTACACAATATATGCCAATACAAATCGGTCGCAAAAAATGTTATGTAAGAAATAATCATAGTTGCTCCTGACACACCCAGCCATGATTCAATATGACAAGTTTTCAGAAAGACGGATATAATTGGTACTTGAAAACAAGGCGTCTAATGTCCATGAAAAAAACGGACAAAGATTTTCGAGTATAAAATGGAGCGGCAATCCTGGAGTTGGCATTACTGAGTTCATCATCTCGATCGAAGCAGTTAATTCTCAAATCTCTGAGTTTATCTCAAAAACCTCCTCCTTCATCATGTTCAAGTACTTGGTGAGTTCAGAATTCAAAATTTTCAAATTTTTTTTAAATTAAAATTTCAAAATTTAATTTTTCTTCTCTTTTTCTTAGATTGTTTTGGCTGTTGCCATCGCCTGCGTCATGGCTGCCGCTCCAGGACCAAAGGAAGACCAAGATACCGCCTCCCAATACTACTATGGTGGATATGCCGGTCTTCACTCTGGATATGCCTACCCAAGCTACGGATATGGATACAACACCTATGCTGCCTACCCAAGCTATGGACACCACGGTCTTTACTACGGTTAAACCGTTTCCTCCAAATTTTTTAAAGACCATGCCAGTCAACTCCAACAACATCTTCGAGTACTGAGCATTTTGTTTGAATGGGCTTCTTCTTGAGCTTTCCTAATTCAACCTAAGTTGAATTTATTGGCTAAAATTGTGTTTATTCAATCAAAAATATTTTCTCTCAGTAATAATGTAATGAATAAACCATCATCTCCTTAATCAAGCACTTTGATCGTCTCATGAAATTATTTTCACATTTCGACATAAAAACTGGGCTTCCTTGAAAGAGGCACGAACTTACCTCTACCACTGCATACGCGAAGGATGTATACTCTTGACATAATTTACTCAAACATCCTTCCAAAATAATGAAACGTGACTGGAATTTGATGAAAAAAGTTGAGGTATTTCATGAAATTCACATATCCGTGACTTCCGTGACCCGTTTATATCATAGTTCTGTAATGCATAACAATAAAACTGAATGTTAAAAGTTCTGTTCTGGTCCAAGTTGAATCAGTCAGGCATGCAGACAGATGCAATGTACATATATCAGTAAATGCAGATTCTAGTGAAGAAGACTTCAACTTTTCCTATTTGGTCCACTCAATAATGCCTTCTTGGCCATTGGCAAGAATTAGCAGTTTGTGTACAATGGAGGAATAAATGACTTAGCACTAGCCAGGCCAGAGTCAAATAGACCAAGAGCACCTGAACTAAAAACGGTGGTCGTAAAAATGGCTCAGCTATTGACACTTGAATGGCAAGCAGTTTCATGAATAAATATTTGAATACGTAATTTACTCAAGATGTCAGTCACACTTTGGTTTCCTATTTGAACTTGAATTGTTTTAGTTTGTCTGTGTGAAGAGAGGAAACATTATTGGTTAAATTTCTGTAGTTGACAAAATATGTATACTCCTTCCATCTTAAAAATAATTGATTTAATTTTTAAAAGAAAAATTAGAATTGTGTGTGTATTCCAGAACACTTTATTATTTCTGATTGCATTTACAGTGTGGGTTATAGGTTCTTTGATTGTTATACAAATAGATTCTGACAAAAAGTTTGAAATGTTCAATAATCCTGCATTGGAAGAACTTTTGAACAGTCAGTTAAAATTGATAGATACAGAATGTCAGCGATTGGCAAGGAAAGAAGTGTATCAATTAGAGAATTTGAAACCGGAGGCCAGCGAAGGCCCTTACGACATTTTGCTGAGGGCAAAAAAGGAAAAGATTGTTCGTGATAATTTAATATTCATCCCTGAATTAAATCAAATGTGGTGTTTAGTTCCTAAAGTAGGTCAAACTTTACTATTACTGCCAAATTTTTCGCTGACATTTTTAAATTTAATTCTCAGGCTGCCAGTACTACTTGGAGTGAATTTCTGATCAAAAGATTGAATTTAAAGGAAGACATTCGGATTGATCAGAACAGTCAAAATTATACTCCGAGCCAAGTTATTCTCAAAAAGAAATTTGGATACACAAATAAAATGGTAAGTTTAATAACTTTCTATTTGGCTTGTTATCTATCTCTGTATTATATAGAAATTCGAAAATGCTGTGTTGGACGACGATGTAAATAAAGTTTTGTTGGTTCGACATCCCTTTGCAAGAATCGTGAGTGCGTATGAAAACAAGTTGAGGAGCCGTAAAGCTTTAGCGGATGGGCAGTATTTCTTTCAGTTAGTTTTTTCACTAATTTTTAGCTTAATAATACAGCGACCTTATAATTACTTTGAAAATACTAGGAACTACGGAGCCTTGATTTATCGAAAATATCGGAAGGATCGACGTATTAAACAAAGGGAGCCAACTTTCACAGAATTTATAGATTACCTCATTGATACAGATGTAAGCAATTTAAAATTATAGAATTGGTAAATTTTATTCTATTGAGTGCAAATGTTCAGCCCATAAATTATGATGAGCATTGGCAACCCATTTCACTCTTATGTGGACTCTGCAGTATTCACTACACCGTAATCATAAAGACTGAAGAATTAGACAACAAACTAGCGGTTTGGATGCTAATGAAGAGGAAATTGGGAGTTGTCAATCCTTCAAAGTATCAACTTGGATGGGAGAACAAGAATGCCAATGCCAACTCGAAAATTTCGAACTATTTTCGTAACATTACCCAAGCTAAAGTGAGACTATATTTACAAAAATTAAAATATGTAGTTTACACAACAAATTAACATTTCTTTCATTGATTCAAGTTGGTCTTGCTGTTCAAGAAGTATGAAAATGATTTCCGCCTATTCAACTACAGTTATCATGCATATGTTTGACATGACTGGGAGACTTTTCAGGATTTAAGTCAAAACTTTACTCATTTATACTATTACTCAAATAATACAATTAAAAATATATATTTGAGATGTGTTAAACTTTATTCTTTGAGTTTTAAACTCAATTTTTTTAATGATAACTCCAGAATTTAGCCACTATGTAATCATAGTTAACTGATTAACTAATTTGTCAGAGTATTTTCTAACGCAATACATGTACACCTTAACCTCGTTAGCCGAAAATCCATTATCAGTGTTTCATTTTAATCAGGCAAAATTGTAGTGTTTAATATTTTATCCAGCCCATTCTAAGATGATAATCTCTGAGTATTTCTCTTATAAAACAAATAGTTCATGATCTTGTCTTGTCAAAACCAATAATGTAATGAATTGGATAAAATGCATATACAGTTCTGCCTAAAGACCTCAGAAGAATGTTCAAACCATGGCTGAACAATGGCCGCTCACCGTATCTGCGAATGTTGCAGTACTTTTAGGACAATTCCCAATTGACAATAAATCCTCAAAATTTTCGCTTTTAAATTTAAATGGGATCCTATTTATATTTTGGTTGATTTTAGCGATCATTTGTGCCCAAACTGTGTGCTTGTACCAATTATCATTACTTTTTGTAATTTCCCAACAAGAGTTTACGGTACAATTGTCAGTAGCTGCACTGTTGACGTACACATGGGCAAGTTATTATTCTTACTTCTCTTGGGTATTCACTCTTCCCAAATATTTGAAAGTTATGAACGCCATTGCTATTTTTGATCAAAAGTTTTGTGTTAAAGTGAAGCGTAGACTTGGTGAAAATGTTAGATCAACTCTTATTTTATTTTCGTGGCTATTTGGTGCATGTTTTACAGTAGCAGCATTTCGAGATAATGCTTTGCATGGATTTGAGTTTTTCCCATTTGCTAAAATGTCATGGCTCGTTCAAATATTTGGACCGAAATATAATTTAATTTCTCTACTGATAACGGTGCATTGGAGTATTTGTCAAAATACGGCAAGCTTGTCAACTCAATATTTTATCTCATTAGCACAAGCCATCACAGCACGTCTTTCTCAAATTCATAGAAAAATTGAAGAATGCAATTTTCAGGAATTGAACGCGTTTTCAGGAAGAAAAGCCAATAATAAAATATTCGAAATAAGATCAACTATATACAAACTTGACGCAAAATATTATGCGAAACAAATATCCGGATTGCACGATATATTTGCAACTTTACAAAATGCATCAAGTAGTGCAAATTTTGCATTTGTTTGCTTCACTTCTTGTTTTGTTGCGCTTCTCACATATATCCTCAGATTTTCATTAGGTGACGTTACGGAAGATCCAGTTTTACTCGCTGCAGTGATATATGATCCTCTAATGATTGGACAATTGGCAGCTGTAGTGAATACAGGAGAAGGAATCCGAAATGAAGTAAAGCTTAGTTAAAATAGGTGACGTTACGGAAGATCCAGTTTTACTCGCTGCAGTGATATATGATCCTCTAATGATTGGACAATTGGCAGCTGTAGTGAATACAGGAGAAGAAATCCGAAATGAAGTAAAGCTTAGTTAAAGTATTAATCACTTTTAATTGCAAGGAAAAATAATTAATTTTTTTTAGATCAAATCCCTACAAATTTCAATTCTGGAATTGCCACCTGCACCTGAGAAATCCGATGCTGAATCTGATCTCATTGCGTTGAAGCACCTTGTTTCAAATATGAAATTTCAATTCACGGGCTGCGATTACTTCAAAATAAATCGCACAACTTTCACATCAGTAAGCATATTAAAATCACAAGAAGATATTATTCTCGAGTTTTCTATTCTAATTTTAGGTTATTGGAACAATAATCACCTATAATGTTNAGGTTATTGGAACAATAATCACCTATAATGTTGTATTTTCTCAAATGCGAATGCAATCAGGGGCTACATCCGCAGCTCATTATTCGGGAAATCTTGCATGCAATGACACAGTGTAAATTAATGGCGTGTGAAAAATATTCTTTGTGGCTATACGGACATTATAATCAATCAAATCAATAATACATCAAACTCTTAATAAATTTTAATCATACGAAATAAACCCGAAATTAAAATTTATTTTTATAAGCCTGATTCATTTTCCCGATCTAATTCACTACGTGGGCTTATTACTGCGACCTTGAGCACGAGATTGGATTTCACGTTCAATTGCATTCACAGACTCTCTCATTTCTGTATTCTTCGTTTCAGGAAGTAGGAATGCTATTAGTCCAGCAAAAATTCCAGTAACTCCGAAAATTATACTGGGCAAGTCCGAATACACACCTTTCTAAAAAATATTGAAATTTAATAGCTAGAACTTGAACTGGGATGTGTAAGGTTTGTCCGTACTTACCATTTGGCTGACCACATAAGGAGCAAGGATTGACCCAAATCGTCCCATCAAAACTGCCGAGCCCAAACCTGTCGCTCGAGCAGATGTTGGATACAATTCAGTCCCAAGGATATAAATGACTCCAAAACATCCAGATATGAATAGTTTTCCAACCATTGAGAACGAAACACGAATGGCTTGATATTCTAAAATTATGAACAGATGTTTTTATACTAATGCCAGTGCAGGAGAGATAATTTGCAACTTACGAAATGGAGTGGCAGCCACAACTAACAAAGAAACTCCAGAAACTAAAAATGTCGTTGCCACTGTTGGCGTTCTTCCCCATCTGGCTGCAAATGGTGCCACACCCGTGTAGCCTGGGACCTCCATTAGGCCTCTGCTTGGTCAAAAATTTCAATTAATTAGAACCTGAAACACCTTACGAATTAATTAATAAATTTCCAAATCGTATTACCCCAAAAACACAAGTAGAAAAGGATCATTTGTGAGAAGCGCTGAGTCAAATGAAACTCCATAATAAACAAGTGTCACAGAAATGAATAAAATCCAAAGAATTATTGAACGTTTTCTAAGCTCTGGAGTCTGAACTAAACTCCAGTAACTACGAAAAAAATTTTGTACTGATTTGCATCCAGCGGACACTTTTGAGTGATTGCATTCAATTTCTTCGGTTGAAACATTTTCGTTTTTACAAGCTCTCAAAATAACCATGAGTTCTAAAGGATTTGGTTTTGGCTTATGATTTCGTTTTGCTATGTCCTGAAGGATCCTCAAAGCTTCATCTTCCCGTCCTTTCGAAGTTAACCATCTAGAAGATTCCGGAAGTGTCCTAGAGGAGATAAAATTTTAGCCTCTATTTGCCTCGTGTTTTCAATAATTTTCACTTGTACCAGAAATAGCTTAACAAGATGAGTGTCGTTAGAGTAAATGTTAGCTGTAGTTGTGACCAATCCCTTATGTAATATGCATAAACTGGCATGACCATGTAGCCAATTGCAAAAGGAATTTGTTGAATCATCCCCATCATTGCTCGATATGATGTATCACAATATTCCATCACTGCATGGGGTTACAATTAGCAAAATTTAATATAATTGGCAAATTGTATTATGACTTACGTAACGTATAACAATTTTGAAATGAGCCAGCGACTCCGATTGCTATGAAAAATCTAAAAATTACAAATCCCGTATAAGATGTTGAAAAGGCAGCTCCGAATCCACAAATGATTACAAGTACCACAGAAACTAGGACTGAATTTCTTCTTCCTAAGACCCTGGAATAAAGTACAACATTCTAAGAAATCAAGTAAAATGCTTTTAATTAAAATAAAACTCAATCGTCTCAAACCTATCTGACAGTCCACCCATGGCAAAGGAACCAACAAAAACTCCTGCCATGTAAGATGCTTGTATTGTCGCCACCAAGTATCGTCTTCCACAAACGAGGTCAAACTATTTCAGTAAAAGAATCAAAAAGCATTACACATGTAGGAATTCAAAACGGATCGATTTACCTGTGTAGCTGTCGTCTCTGAGTATATACTTTTATCATAAGTCCATATGGAACATTCTCGTCTTCCCACCTGACTAAAATTAATACTTGCTAGGGCATCTTCGTAATTATCTGAAAACTTTACTAGCTGTCCATAATCTAGGTCATAGCGCTCGCACTTTTCAAAATCACCCCTACAAATAAATCAAATTTAATTTCCACGAAACTCCTTGGAAGAATTGGCATATCTCAACTGACGTTTCACTCCGAGGTATTGAAATATTTTTAACTTCCTCGACTGTCCAATTTGTTGCACGACGGAGATCATCAACATCACACCAATGATCTGGGACTGCCCCAAGAAATACATATCCAAGATGATTGAATGATAAAACGCAGCACTACGTAAGGAATGATCGAATTCATTTTCATCAGATACTGCAAAAAGATTAATTTTACCTGCATTGCGACCACACTGAGCAAAAGCCATTGGTACAAATTACTACCACCGATAAGTGGGAAAACTCGGTCAAATCCTTCTAGTTTTTCGGGTGTTTTTGTCATGTTATTGCGCGCGAGACGAATTATCCACAGCCAGTGACCTGAATGCTACTACTTACTACTGAACTGATACGATATTTATGCACAGGATGAGGAATCAACTCTTTCCTATTTTAAGAATCGCATTTTGGCTAAGATACGTATATGAACTGTCGAGTATAGGACAAATCGAGCGCTTGCTTTGCTGCTCTAGTTCTTTATAATTCACATACAGAGTTGACTTACTAGTGCACTCTGAGGTAAAAAGGTAAATAATGAAATGATATTTGACAAGTTCTTCTTATCCTGACTAGGATTAAGTTCTGGACTGGACGGATATATGCTTACATGTACTCATTACTTGTCGAAATATGAAATATTGAGCAATAACTCCAAGATCAGGTTTCAGTTGGTTGAACGGTTGAGCTGAGCATACATATTTAACCCTAACTTGCTCTGTCCTTGATAGTGAAAAGAACAAATGGAAGAATATTTTATCTAATGTATAAACTTGTGCATGTGTAGGCATGATGATTCACCGGTGAATTATGCCGACTCTATCTAGTCTTTGTGCTCAGTGTCAAATATTAATATCTTACTCGTACGTGCTTTTGGATGAGAAAACGCGAACATGGGAAATTTTTAAGAGTAACAGTCTCTTCTTATGGCGAATTGACAAAGAATGAAAGTTCATCCTGATAGCTTACTGGGTTCGCAAGAAAATTAACTCAAGAGTGTGTACGCTTAAAACAATATAAAATTCAAACTGAACTCAAATTTTTCTGCACGTTTTTGCAATAAAGAAATTTTAACCTAGTAAGACATAAGTTTTATTGATTTTCCGTGTTTTTTTCCAAGTTTCTCCTTTTTTCCAGCTTTGCTAAAGTGTAAGTGTAGTGCACTTGAACTTATCTTTTTATTCTGTTCACATCATGCTCATCTCACTCCGAAGCATAGTATCCAGGAGCAACTGCCACCATCCCAATGCCGTAACATAAGGATGAAGCATTAACATTGATTTTCAGTTTCAGAATGAATAATCTCCAAAGGAATTCTTACAAGGCAGGCAAGGCAATGCAATGCAATGATAATGTTATGGTATAGTAGAACACGAAATAAGGAAATCATTTGGGAGATTTGCACGAGGGAATGGACAGTGCAAATCATATAAATGGCTCAATTTAGTTCAAGAAAATCTGGCGAAGAAATCTCTACATCAGTATCATCTGCTACGTGCTACTTTTTCGTCCTTTGGAGCACGGGCTAATATAATATTCATATGAGAGTACAAGAAGACGATAGCATTGCACTAGGTTGTCCGGCTGCGCTACAAAATGAAATATTTTCTTTCCAAGATTATTGAAATAAAACTAAAAAACAATTTTAAGTAGCGCAAAAATTGGCTGATACAGGCGGTCTTGAGTTTCACCTGTTACAAACACTGTCTATCATTTAATCCCAACGGTATGCTTCACTTGCGATTCTTTCTTTCCTTACTTTGAATTATTTAGAAGAATTTGCTAGAACGAAGGCCATTTAGATCCGTTGGATTTACACTTTCAGCCCATTAAGTATAATTTATTGCTGCTTCTCCCGCGTCCAGCTTTTATTTTCTGATCGCTACACGTCCTGACGGTCCTGATTCAGCCGTATAATTGAAAACCTTTATGCAAAGCAAACGGGGAAATCTAAAAGAGCTCACACAACATTTTTTATTTTCGTTCCAGCTAGCTGCAGGAAGAATTATTTGTTCTTCCAGGATATGAAAAAATTGACTTTGACACGTCACACAGTAGGAAGAAAAATTGACTTCCCTTTGATGGAAATTGGTTTGCTCAATAACTTTTCCTGTCAAAAGTTTTTCCATTGACATTTGACCTCAATCTTCTTGTATTTGTTTGAGCTTTCCCGTGACTTTGGTTTACCCAATGTCTTTCAAATAAATTTCAACTCCTGTTTCCGTGTGACAAATCCAGCATTTACAAAAATGATTGAATTTAATAATGCAGCGAAAGTATACATAGATTCTTAGTGTTCTCAATAATTTTCTTAACGAGGCAGGATAATTTATTTAAAATAAACACATACATTCGGCTAAGGAATTTTGTAATAATCTTAAAATCACTGAATTCTTTAATTCTTTTCCCTTGAAATTATGAACATTTTCACACTGACGTATCCTGTACAATACTGTCCAGAAGAAATGTATTTTGATCATTGAATTTTGAAGTGAGGAGAGTATCTGTTGCCAACAAAGTTGCAGTTCCATCATCATCAGAATCTTCCAGAAAACCACGATCGTCAATCGTTTCATTTGCTAAAATTTTTGAAGACTCGTAATGATTAGTATTCCGACTATTCACATTGAGAAGTCGAGTTGATGGACTTGGCAGGGGGCATCTTGTCATACTTTCGCAAGTTCCACGCCGTTCAGATCGATCCTCTCCATCACCTCTCTTATTTCTCGGGAATATTGAATTATCGTTCATAAGCCCAGCGTTCATGTCCTAAAGAAAAAAATTAGGAGGAAAAAAATATGAGTGATTTCTCGCCATTGTCATCTGATCTGGGTTCATTATTTTTCAGAAGAAATTGGCCAAATCAAGTAAATTATCACACGTTCAAAGGTGACAGAGAAAAAAAATATTCTGTTTGTATCAAACTTTGGTCAACACTAAAAGGTTTTGAATAATTGGTAATATGATATCAGCGCTGCAATGATAGACAGCTGTGGAATAACCATCGTCACAGCATCGCAGTCGAATCTTAGAAACGTGTGCATGTAATTTCAGATATTTAAAACTCGAATGATTCCGAATTTGCCACAATGGCGAAATATTGTATCAATTTTAATCGTCCACCTGTTGAAAAATTGATACAATGGTTACTTGTGTAGTTTATATGCAAATATTACTTGTCAATCCGAATAAAATATGTCTCAATTTGATACAGAACTACGCAGTGTGTATGAAACTTATCCAAAGAGAGAAATGCGAATAGTGAGGTAAGTTTCCATACACTTGAGGGAATATCAGAGTTCCTTCCTCCACCTACTCAGTTTTGCTCTTGTTTAGTCTGCCTAATTATTTACTGATTAAACAACAAACGGATTTTAGGGCTTTCGTCGTTGATCCTGCCATTGTAGAGGTCCTATTGCTATTTTAGAACGACCATTTTTTACGTCTTTTGAACAAGCCGACTAATGAAAAGTTAATGAAACATTATGTTGTCATTTTAAGTTCAAAACAATACAGGTGTATTTTTATTAATTAATCTACCAGTCTCGAATCTCCTCAATGGTTTAGCTCTTAACGCACCAAAAATTTTGAGCTTTACGAAAACAGTCCTCACTTAATTAATTAGTCCGGTTTTCTACACTAATTAGGGAGACAATAATTAACGGCGTCATTTCGACTTGTTTTCTGATATGATCATATGGCC
>WJEZ01003106.1:0-11583 GCA_009869925.1 Thalassaphorura encarpata
TCATCGACCCCTCCCTTCCCATCATCATCATCGCTACCATCACCATAGTCTACCCGGCTCAGCCTTTAGTCCACTCAGCCGAACCTCACATTCCGAATCCTTATATCGGGGGCTCTACCCTTTGCCCTCTCATCATCCCGCCGTTTACCATCCAGACAATCCGTAAGAAAAAGTATAGAGATCATCATGCCACACGTCAAATTAAATAAGAATGAAATGAAAGTAGGAGAATCTCACGAGAATTAGATTTATCATCGCTGCTATTACATTTATTACTTCTACGTACGTACAACAATAAAAATTAGTATACTTAAAAATAAATTTAGTGAATCAAATAATAAGACAAACAATAATTTACCTTAAGCTAATGTACGTAATGTTACTTGATACGAATCCCGGCATGGGAACTAGGGTGTCCCAGCAAATCCATTCATACCGTTGTCGTTGTTTTATGATATACCCTATCCTTTTACTTAGTATTCAAAAAAGTAGTCAAGAAGAATCAAGTCGAGAAATGAATAAAGACAAGATGAACAGAAATGAAATGAGTGTCTGCCCATGCGCGCGCGTCCCTTGCATGGCTCAATGTAATTCAGTATCAGCGCATGCGTAATTGCATTACATTGCATTACAAACCCACCAATGAGAGAAGAAAAGAAAAACAAAGTATACGTTTGTAGCAACATATTGACAAGTGTGGTTTCAGTAAATAAAATTGCGCGACATATCATTTAAAATCCAAGCGTATACTTCAATATCACGCAGGACAAGGACTGAAATGAAACGAATGCAAATATTTAGTTAAAATCAGACAATTTTGTTTTTAATTAAGATCCGTTCAGACAGACAGACACTCATTATTTTTATCCAGAATAGTTTGAAAATGAAAATGAAATGTAATGCGATACTGAAAGGCAAGGCAAGGCACTCAATACAATTGTGATTTACCGATTCACGTTCTACTTTAGCAGTATTAAATCCCCATTGTTTATGTACAGCAATAATTATACGTAATAACTATACGTACACCTATTATACCATACCACCTACCTACTACAATACCCCGCATACGTATTATGTCAATGATCATGATCAGTACGTATGCGTTTCAATAAATGGAAAAATAAAATGGAAATGGAAGAATTACATCATTTGAAAATCTCGAGTAATTTTTTTTAATTTTAACGCCTGGGTTTGTTTTTGCGGACCGCAAAAAATTAATTGAAGCATTATATTTTGCCAGCTAAAGGCAATATTTCATTTTTTTTACAGAACAGAACATTTGGTTGGCTGGCAGGTAGCATTGGCATTAGCATTAGAGTAATTGAACCACACGCCTTCCCTATTAAATCCTCGTAAATTATAATAATATGAGAAATGTGAGACTCAAATTTTCGCACTTTGGTTTCAACTCGAACATTATTTTCCTCTGGCTGGGATGGGATGATTGAAAATTGCACTGAACTGGCTGGACTTCAATTGCAAGGTGTTTGGCATAACTACTACTACTACAACTAACTGCAGCAGCAGTTGCGGCAATTGTTGAAGAACAAAACCGGATTGACGACTTTAACACTTCTGCCGAGCTGTGCTGAACTCAAACAGCTTTGCTGCTGTTGCTCTACTCGTGCATAATTATTATTATGAATTTCAAACCCAAACTTAAGTAATACATGGCCCAGCAAGCAGCATCGGCACATGAATCATTTTCATCAATAACCTTAAAAAAACAATGAATAGATCCATCCATCCTTGGTTCGTGTGTATTGTTAATGTAAATGTATGTAGTCGCGCAGCATGCAATTTAGGAATAAATAATAAAACAACAATGTATCATCAATGTGATGCCGCCGATTTGCCTGCCGATGGAAAAAAACCAAACCACCAACCTTGCCTTCCTATTGTTACGAGTGTTTTCAATTGTCACTTCTAATAATAAGAGGAAATGTGTGGAAATTTAATGTGTGAGTGTTTTGAGCCATGCATCCACATCATAGCGCAGTGAATATTTACATTTCCTGAGAAAACCGGTTTTACCCATCCCCTCCCTAAATTAATTAATGCGGCAATAAGGTTTTTACACAATGCTGACTACATGAAAAGTCGTCGCTCGGTTTATTGTCTCGGGAAGCGGCGGTCATATAATAAGTTAATTCAATTTTGAATATGAATACGTAATATCAAACTCAACTCAACACATTTTAGTATGTATTCTTTTTCTTGATAAAATATTTCTTAATTGCAACCAAAAGCGCATGCGTACGACTGGAGCCTAAAGACTTGACTTGCGTGTTGGAGTTGAACTTGCAACCGGATTATTTTTGAACGTGTTTAAAAGTGGATGCTCATATATTATCAGAATTTATGGATTTTCTCCATGATTATGTCAGCATAAGCAATTTGAAGAAATTTACGATCATATTAACGTCCAGCGCCCAACTGTCCGCTCTAATTAACTTAATTAATTCCCTGCAGCAAGCAAGTAAAAAGGCCGGACGTGTGGATTGGGACCACCAGAGAATTATTGAGACCGCCCGTTGTTTATTTCTCTTGTTAAAAAGTTCGACCACCAAAAGGCTACTTAATATTTCGCTTCCTAAACTCGTGTCATTTAAATCGTATGATTATTATAAAATTTAAGTAAAAAAAATTAAAAATTTAAGCTAGTTTAACTGTAGAGATCCTTACGAGTCGATTATTCTATTTTCCAGTCAATTTCCCAACATCTTTAAAGACCCGAAGGTTAAGTCCTCATAAACCGTTTAAGATTTTCTGCCCAAATATTCAAAGGTGGGTTCCTTTTCCTTCCCTTCAATTTCGTTTGTACAAAAGCAAAAGCAAAGGGTCTCCTCTCCTTAAACTTATCCAAGCTATTTAGCTATTTATCCCACTATCCCACAACAAAAGCTCAGCTCAACCAGTCAAATTTTGTTTTTGTTTGTTTTGCATTGTTATTGTGTCCCACAGCCTCGGAGCGAATGTAGTAATGTAGTAATGGGGGAACTAAATACCTCTAATGCTAAACGCTTGGCTTCTTAAACGGATCAGGACGGCCAATCCGATCTTAATGCTATTATGCACCTCATCCTCATGTGTTTAGAGAAGAAGGTAAGGTCCGGATGGACTGCCCGGCTGGTTTAGGTTTGACCGGTTTAGGCAGGCTGTTTGGTGTTGGTTCAGCAGCCCTATTATTAAAAGAGTAAGGATTTCAATTGTTGCGTGCTCTTGCTCTTTTTCTGCCTATGCCTGTGCCTGCCTGCTAAAGGGAAAAGTGGCCTTAAGGATGAATGAATAGAATGAAAATTCAAAGGAATTATAAAAGAAGGATTATTCTAGGCTTACGAGGAACACCTTTGAGCTGAGCCAAATGGTAATGGCAACCGTGAGCGGGGTCTGAGGTCCAGAAAGGAGCAGAAAGGAGCAATAACCAAAAAATCTTAGATTATATACCTAAAAGAGTCATTATAATTTAAATATTCAAATTTTATGAAGTCTTCTTAATAACTACGATTAAAATTCCTGTCAAAAAGTCCGAATAATGATGTTTTGAAAATTTAGTACAGTATATCAGAAATTTTTAGTATATTTTAACCACACATAGTACTGCCAATTTTAATTAAAGTTATAAATTAATTTATGTCATCTACTTTTGAACACTTCCCTTGTGCAGTGATCTCTGCAAGCCATAGCAAAAGCAATTTCAAATCCCAACCCAGTCCATTGTTGTGCTGTGAAGTTAGGGTGGTCCCATCCTATCCAGACTAGACTAGGCAAACAGCAAGGTGTGCGATGCCCCCGAGAAGAAATGTCTTCTCTCTCATTGTTCAATTGTCATGACTGGCTTCCCAAACATATTAATCATCCTTCTTTGTCAAAAAGGAAACAAGGAGCCCACAGCCATGCTTTAGCTATACACTAGGTTACCCAAAAACCAAACCAAAGGTAAATCTCATCTCACCAACCCAAACCATTTAGTCTAATGTATCGTTCTATTAAGTCATCTTCCTCTTTAAGAAAAATGACTAATGTCTTATTCCCCTTGCCTTAATTTTTTTTATTTTGAGACTAAACGATGCGTAGAGAGCTTGGGTAAATCAAATGTAAGCATGCGTGAGTGCGTTCCTGCCTGCGCTTGAGCTGTCAACTCTTATTTGGATCACATGTGTTGGCATTCATGGAATTTTTATATCTGCAGGGTTACAATGTTCAATTTTTTATTTAAAAAAATGGATCGTGCTGGATTTCATTCCCCGCAATGGGAGGTACTTCTTGGGTCCTCCTAAGGAATTTAGAACCAGGGCCCTTGCCGCGTAGCACAGTGGGACTTGCCAAGTTGATATCTCAGGAATTCCACAAGAATTTTTAGCCTTATTTATGAATTTAGCTCCAAAATCACTGAAATTAGACTTGTAAGGGGTCAGGGCCCTCTCCGGCTGCCGGACTGCCCAAAATTAAAAACAAAGGATACTTTGACTTGGGCATTGTCTTGATTTTGTCAATCCATTAACGAAGGCTCCGGCAAACCTTTGAATTTAGAGAATGCTGACTTGGTTGGCAAGGCATGGCTGGCTCAACGAATGACAGACGAAGGCTATGTCAAGTCAGGACCCCTATTAACTTTCGAGGTTCGATCTCCCTTCGAGCCCTTGCACTGCTGCACGATAAGTGCTTGTCCATGTTCAGAATTAATTTAACAAGTCTACAAGAATTTTCTCTCAGTTACATCTCGTCGTGTATTTTATTTTGGAGACGCCTGATTTTCTTCCCGGTGTGAATAGATAAGACAAGACGAAGACGAAATCCTAACTATGGCAGGGCTGGGAGCCTATCTCATTCCTTGCGTCAAAGGGTCATCACACATGAAAAGTAATGGTGATGATAGATAGGAGGCGAGCCGAGAAATATTTATTACTTGTTTTGGAAAAAAAAGGTGATTTTCCCTTTCCTCGAGAATAAATCTTACAAGGGCATCATCAAAGTTAAGCTTAGCATACGCGTACTACGTCTATGGATCAAAACAGGAGTAGTAATGATAACGAGGATCGAGTGACATTTAACAGAAACCCTTCAGCGTATGGTTAGGTTATTCATTCATTCAATTTGGAAGCGGCAAAATCAAAATCTTAAGACGCAGTCAGTCCCAGATGTTTCCTTTCCGAAAAACCAAGCCCATAGGGTCTGGTCTTAGAAGGGATTATAATTACATGGTGAAGACCGCTAAAGATTATGCTATTGAATTGGAATCGGATTATAAGCTTCCGATCCCGGTGGGATGCAAAGTAAGTGTAAATACCGTTTGATTCCTTTTAAGGGCTTCAAATAACTATAGACGCGTCAACGTCGACCAAGGGTCAGACTGTACCGTGGGAAATTTTAAAATATTGCCAATTTGGTCTATCTTGTGATTTTCACACGAACTCATTTTGAAAAATTCCTCAGAATTTTTGAGAAAAATAGTTTACAGAGTTCAACCAGATTTTCATTAGGCCCTTGAAGGACCCACTGAACCCTTAATAACATTTTAAATGCTTTTTAATGGGAATTTCTTTGCCATCTGCTTCTTCTACGAATTACACAAAGAAATGACAAAATGAAGACGACTTTTGAGAAGAATTTTAGGCAAGGACCTCACACAAATCTACAGCCAGGTAATACAAATGTTACCCGTGTTTTCAAGAGGACAAAGCGATGGGAGACCTCAACACAGCAGCATCAGTGACATTTTGTACAAACAAGAAGATAAAGCTAAAATCCAGGTCAGTCACCAAAAGAGATATTAGTGCTTAAGTGCTTCATTAAGGAAAGGTTAAGCTAAGGCATGCCTTCCTTGGGAGGTCACTAAGCACAGCACAGCAGGTAAGTGAAAACACAATGCAACGACTCCTTAATTGTTTAAGATTAGTACAGTTCAGAGTACGAAATGAAGTGAAAAATGAGCCTTGAGTAGACAAAGTGCAACTTAAGTAGTTTTTAAATTATCGACAAAGTTGTCCTGTCCTGTATTCTATTGAGCATATTGATTTACTGCACTTGCACGCTGCTGCAAGCAACCACTTCAATTTGAAGGAGATTAAGTTCCTTGTTTACAAAACAAAGACAAAGTTGAAAAACACTGATCACTTTGTTTAGGGGAAATCTAAATCACTTTTCAGGTTTTTAGACTTTCTTCTTGTATTTGCATTTCAAGCTATCGGAACGTTTTACTCAAATTTTCTATAAAATCTTTATACAGCGTAGCATACTTATTACAAACCTTAACCTTAACCAATCGCTCACTTTTGGACCAAAGTATTTATACAATTCACAAATTTAGAGTTTCGCCATGCTTTTGGGAACATTTTCAAAAATTAAGATTACAGATCAGGGCTCGGCCAGAGCCTGGTTGGCCCGACGGTCCGTCGATAAGGCGACTTGATAAAGTAAAGGGTCAGGAATGGAGACAATGGCAAGGAATTCTCTAAGGAGCAATAAAATTTTCCCAGAAAAGGGTTTTCCATCCATTAGAGAGAGACAAAGTGTAATTAAAGAAATACCAAGACAAAACCAAGGTTGGTTCCCTTCGGTTAGGTCATGGTAGTTTGTTCTTGTGGCGGAAGGGTCATATTATTTAAGTACCCCATGTTAGTAAAATGTTAAAACGTCGGCGCCATTTATGAGAGTAGTAGTAGTTGCAGTAGTAATTTTATATGGACAAGAGCAAGACTTTCTTTTCCGTTTTCAAATTAACCAAATGTCCCGTGGCAATTGTAGTGTCAGAGTCAGGCAGAATCTCAATTCAACATGCGTTTTCCTTTTTTAGAATAATTTGACGTCAGAAAAATAATTGGTACAACTCTGAATGACAGTGAAATGCATGCAAAAAGCGTGGCATGCATTTCATTCGTTTTTTTCTCTCATTAAAGGAAATTTGCTGCCATTGCTTTTGCTATCTCTATCGCTTCCAGCTAAAAATAATGAGGAGCTAATTTCTCGTTTACATTGTAATATAACGTGTACGTGGGTGTAGTACAAAGTATGTCATCCTTTCCTTCTCTTCCTGTCTCCTGTAATTAAGGCTCTAACAACGCCACCAACTATGAATTAATGAACAACATGTCAGGAACAAGGATTCTGACACATTTGTGCCAATTTTCCCAACATGCTCATCATACAAATGAATAGAAATTACACATGAACGGATTGTGAATAACAATGCGGAAAATCACAAATGATAACAATATGCTAGCGGCAGAGTAGCGTTAAATTACTTTATCCGGCTAATTAGCAAAAAATGTCTCTTTAAAGTTGAAAACTTAGAAATGCTTCAAAATTTTGATCTTAAAATGCAAAAAAATTGTATAGAATTTTCGAAATTAATCAGAATGCTTTGGTTATGATATTTCTGAAGTACTATCAAGATTTGGCAAAATTTTTTGAACTTGTCTGTGAATTTATTCTAAGTGGGGAAACTCAAGAGACAAATAAAGTAATTATAATTTTACTAAAAGTTCTTATTTAGTTATTACATGAACCACAAGCCCATGGATTGCCCGCTGCGCTGAGCTGATGACGTTGGATGTTAGCCAAATTAAAATTGCATGGGTAAGCAAAGCAAGGGTTGAGTTGGAACGATGTTTCTACAATTGAGACTCTCATTCAAAAAATGTGAGGAAATACATAGCAAAATGTAAAAGGAGCTGAAGATAATGGGAAATTTGAATGTAATCATCGCGTGATGATGATTATATTGAGTACATGAAAGTCATAGCCAAGCCACATGAATTTTACGACGCGACGAGAGAAAAAGGTTTTAGATTATGATCAACATGTGAAATATGAACTCTAAGCTAAGCTCCTGGCTCAGTCTGAGCCAGCCAAACCTTAATATAATAATATTGTAAAGGATTGTAGTTAACTTAATAAGCATTTGGTGTGATTGCATGATCATCATCCTTTTTTCTGTTTTCTGTCTTTCTTCTCCAAATCCCTCCCAACACACAAGCATGCAGGTTAGACTCAGACAGATTTGCCATTTAACTTCAAATGGGGAACGTTAACGCCATATATTTAGTGGTTATGTCGACTACTCATTAAAAATCCTATTGTTAAACACATCCGACTACAGAATATTTATTTGCGTTGCTATTTTGATACTTCGTAGGTTAATGTCTGATGAGAATATTCACGAAATTAAGGTATGGATGGAAATATCACAATTTGAGCTGAGTTAGCATTTTCACAATAAATACCTCCGAATTCACGTTTTGCTTTGCAATTGCTAATATTTTTTACAAATCTTACATCTTAATTGCATTTAAAATTTAAAACATCTCTTCTAATTAGCAAAAATAAATGCATGTGGCTAATTAGCCATTCATATTTTTAGCAGTTAGTCACGAATTAATTGACCAATTCAATACAATCGTGGATTTTCTTGCCATGTTCTGTTCTACTTTATAAATTTTGCTCAGTTGCCCTCAACACAAGGGATAGAAAAATATGCGAGTCTGTAGTGTAGTGTAAATGAGAGCCTAATAATGTAATCCACCGTCTCTCCCGTCACATTGTTATGCAGTGCTCATGACGATGGAGGCAAAAAAGGCTTATAATTATTAGTATCTTTCTTACCATCAATGTAAATAAGTGTTCACCGTCGCGTCATTTACATGTTTAACTATTATAATAATATATTCACGCCGTGAGGGAAAAACGCGATTCATTCAAATTCAAGGTATAGCTTTAGATTTACAAAAGAGTTTTCGTGCAAAGCAACACAGCAAAAGCAAAGCAAGGATGGAAACAACAATACAAAAAAAATCCACAATTCCATTGCATTGCCTTTTGTAATCTAGTCAGTCAGTAGTTAGTTAGTTCCTTGGTTAGTTAGTAGATTTTGTTAGCCTCATGTTTGTTTGTTTGACTTTGCTTTCCTGGGTTAGTTAGTTTGAGAATTTATATTCATATTATATTATATTCATTGACAGCCAACTTGTGTAAAACATGAATTGAGAAGGATTCACATTCTAGTTCGACATTCCGTGACCGTCATGAAGGATGAATTGCAATTGCTGCGAATCATTCAATTATTTCACATGCAATCCCAATCTTTAATCCATATGGCTCTAGTATATAAGAGCGTAGTAGTATATGAGGGTCTCACACTTAAAACCATTTCCGGTTGTTGTTCCTTTCCTCGAGTCGAACAACGTTGTTGCTGGGCTTGGGCAGACATGCAATGCAGCAAACGTAGTTTTGCCTAATCCTAAAAACCCATTCCCGTAAACATGACGAATTTGCATGTGAATTTGATGTTATGCTTGCTTACGTATAGTATGGGAATTCTGAGTTGGGTGAATTAAACAAGAAATTTGGATTAATTCATATCAGTTTTCATTAGAAATAGACAAAATTTAATATTTTCTTTGAAAATCAATGGTTTATCTAGATTATTTGAACCCGATACCCCAACTTTTTAATTATTTTGTATCTATTGGAGGTTGACATAAGAAGATACGGTCAAAATTTGGACGGATTTTCCGCTAGTTATGACCTATTTACATGAAAAAGTGCATTATATGAAATTACATAGTAAAACAAAGCAAATACATTAAAGAAATTCTCTAATGGGCAATCAAAATTATGACTAGCGGTTAGTGACATCGACAATTGACATGAACTAGACGCAATGCAATGCAAGGAGGATGAGGATCAGCCATCTTATTCAGGATCGGTGGCAGTTGAACTGAACCAATTAAGTGGTGAGGGATCCCAGACTAGACATGTTTTCCCAATTATACGCTCCGTTAATAATTATGATGTATTGTGCGGGATGTGTAATGGACTTGTGAATAACTTGAACGGGGCTCTCTCTCCAAGGGATCCCTAGATAACTTTCTTGGTGGCTTGACTGAGAGTGACAACCAACTGCAAGGCAGGCATAGGGAGGAAATAAGGAAGATCATCCATAAGTGTCAACATGCTGTCATCCACTCTCAACTCCATTTATCTTCTCTGTCACGATTTCTCAAACATTGCATTGCATTGCTTGCCTCCCTTTTTTCATATATAACCTACAAAAAGGCTTCAAATCCTGGAGCTACAGCTAAAGCTAAGCTTGCCTTTTCCATTACATAGCATTGCATCACTTGAAACACTAAATTTGGCCACCTTCTGAAAAATTACATGCCCGGCTGCCTCCTTCAAACTTTATGCTGTGCTGTGCTTTTGACAAATGGCAATCTCTTCAACAAACTAAACTCAACTAAACCACTGTTTTCATTCAGGAGCTTGACGCTACCCGTACCCGCCAAACTATCAGTAGAGTTGAAAAATTGTTATTTTGTTTAGTCAAGCTTTTTCCACCTTTCTTCAATTTTTCAACGTGTTACGATATTTTCATCAATTTTTTAGCCTTTCTACATTCCATTCCAGTTCCTGTCGATTTACGAGTACTAGTACTAGGATTAATCATTTTATTTTATAAGGAAAAAATGCTAGTGTGAATTCCAGTTGAGTTTCTCTGTTAATAAATTAGCATTCCATGTACTTTTACCGCGGTACGGATTTTAAACGNAAGGAAAAAATGCTAGTGTGAATTCCAGTTGAGTTTCTCTGTTAATAAATTAGCATTCCATGTACTTTTACCGCGGTACGGATTTTAAACGAGGAGGATGCTCATTATTTAACACAACGATAGGTCTACGGCGTAGGTAGGCAAGGCAAGCCCTTGTTTTTAACGATTCCGCCAGGTTGAATAATTAAGCTCATTTGGACGAGACATAATATTTTCATCATTTGAATAATGGGTTGAGAAAAAGTGGCAGAGTTGTATAAATAAATTATATTATTCGGGACTAACTGACTAATACCGCCAGGTTAAATAATTAAGCTCATTTGGACGAGACATAATATTTTCATCATTTGAATAATGGGTTGAGAAAAAGTGGCAGAGTTGTATAAATAAATTATATTATTCGGGACTAACTGACTAATGACGTGTTTATTCATGCTTGGCTAGTTCATTAAAATCTGGTTAACCAAATGTACATTATTTTCTCACAACCGCTTAGCGCTTTTTTAGCTCACACTACACGTACAATACAATCTAACAGAACAACCGTGTTTCTGCCTCTGTTTCTCAGGCTAATAGTAATAATGTGTAGACAATATAATTTAATTATTATTTCCTTCTGACGTATGTAATGCCTCGTGTGTGTTAATTTTATTTTCTGTCTGATTATTTCGACCTTGCTTGCCAGAATCAGATTGAGTCTGTTAAATTGGCAACAATGGGTTGCGTGATTTTCGCGCTATAATTTAAATTTCTGAAACGAAACGTCGTAAATGGTGAGATTGATGGGATGTGACTAAATAGAAATAATCTCACACATAAAAAATTTGATGAGGATAAATTGTTAAGTGGTATTAAAAATTAACAAAAGTTTATTACCGAACTCACAGTCAGAACGCAAGAATATTTCTTTTCCTTGAGTGTGTTAATTAAAATTTCCGTTCCCAAGCTAAGCTGTAAAGATTAAAAAAGTCGGTCAATTAAGGCTGATGGCGGTGACGATGAGGTGTTTTGTTTTTGCTTCTATTTGCTGT
>WJEZ01003107.1:0-11582 GCA_009869925.1 Thalassaphorura encarpata
CTTAAGACATACGGGAGTTGAGTGTGTAACTTACGTACGTACGTACGTCGTGACAAAACGAGCTCCGAGGGGAAGATCACAAACCATCTGAGATGATAGGGAAAGGAAGAAGAAAAAAAAAGAGAGAAAGAAAGAATGGATCGGATGGACCTCCACAGTGCAGTGTCAGTGTCGTAGCGATGGCATGGCCCGAATTCCCATCACGAAATTTTAGGAAGACATTCCCCACCATCCAGCAAACGAGGAAGAGACGAATGAGTTTCTCTTTCTTACTTTTTGGAAAAAGTATTCTCTCAGATGCCTGCCTGCTTCACCATACGTAAGGACTAAGACCAATTAGAGGACTAGAGACGATGAAAAAAATAACAGCGTGTTTAATGGGCTTACGTGTTTCGGTGACTTGATACAAGGATTATCGTATTGGGGGGATACAGGAGCCAGGCTAGGTTCTATAGATTCCTTATGGATTTCTAGTATTCCTTAAGCCTCCTTATCCCCTTTCCCTATTTAGCTAGCTCCTCTGAGGATGCACCTTGCATTCACAATGAAATGAAATGAAATGGCACACTTAAACAATAGCTAAGGTTGTAGGTCTAAGATAGGAAGGAAGCTGAACCGGTGAATTAAGAATTACGCCTACNGTTGTAGGTCTAAGATTGTAGGAAGGAAGCTGAACCGGTGAATTAAGAATTACGCCTACTTGGTCCTCCAAGGGGGAATGACATTAAACAGGACAACTCAACCCATTGGACAAGGCAGGGCAGAGAAGCTCTTAAGAAGAAAATACAATTCATTTCAACTCCCCTGTTGTCTCGATTCAAAGCTCAAAATTGAATTTACTATTTACTTGGGTTGAAAGGTTCATCCCATGCTCCGATCTGACAAAAGTGCTCGATACATGTCTCAATTTCCTTTCACCTAATTTAATTACTAATTTACTCATGTGAGTCACAGACACCCTTTGACCTTTTGACCTAGAACTTTCTCATTTTACAGAAAAATAATCCTAGAACAAAAAACTTCAGGTCCTGAGTGAAAACAGTAGATAAAATTGCAATTAATAATGGCGTGGGATTTTGCAGCTGATATTGACTTGGGCGATGTCCTTTTTGTCCTGAAACCAGAATGAGAAGGAGAAAGAGTTCCATGTATCATCCCATGAGAGACTGGCCCAACCTAACGCAGCTGAGCTGAGAGGAGATGTTGTAATAAACCAATAAATATAAAAAAGGAGAGTTGTCCAACTCCTGTCCTTTTACCTTTGCTCCAGTCAATGAATTTAAGCTGTTTTCCCGGCGGGAGGTTTCAAAACCATCTTTGTCTTCCCGCCTAAGAAAAATGTCGTTATTATTTCAACATGTCTTTGTCTTCAACTTTCTCCTGGGAACTTTATCCATGTAGTAGGTCTAATACGGAATGACCAGTAATTTTTTGTCAGTTTGGCCATGTTACGTAATAAAGAATCGAACCAAAATTTTAATTAATAATACGTATAAAATAGCCATAGTTTAATTCTCTGAATTAATTCGATACTAAAAGCTTTCAAAAATTCACAAAACAAGACAGCTGCAAACTTTTACGTACAGAAGAGAAAATTCCTAGAGAAAGAAGAGAAGGCTTGACCAGAGATAAGAAAAAAACCATCTGGAAATGGTCACGTGGATCACTCTGTTCAAGTTAAAGTTGAAGAGTAGAAAGCCACATCCGGTCGTCTTGAGCTTGGACTAGACGGACGTAGAAGAGGCAATGATGCAATACATCCATTTGTTCCCTCAGAGTGACTTTCCCTTGTATTGAATTGAGAGAAAGTAGAAGAACCAAATTGAGGAGAACAAAAGAGAAGAAAGATGTAGAAGACGAACTTGACTATCTATGTATGCCAATGTGTAGGCAAAGTCGCAAGTAGTTTGGTTGAAGGAAGAGATAGAAAAGATAAGACGGAGACCGATGAAGAAGCCACGGAGAAATACGACGGACGGGTAACTCAACATTGCATTGAAACTTGTAGATGAATTGCGGTAGAGTTGGAAAACCTCGTTCAAGACTTTCAAGACACTAGCTTGCTTTTCTTCACCAACGGAAGAATATTACAATCTGTGCACATCTGCTGAAGCTCTGAGGAAATAAATTGGAAGATTTTAGAGCCGCTCTTCTTCCCCTAATTTCTTAAGTTGTGAAACTCATAAAATGAGAAATGACAGTAGTAAATGAAACATGAAAAATGTATACGGAGCTAAATTAACTGAAAAATTTGTGCGTGCGTTACGGCCCGCCCAACTCAAACTTACTTCAACTTTCCATCTTCACATGTTAGAATTTTATCTACATACTCCAAAACTTATACGACCCAATGGGAGTTGAGTGTGTTATAAAGTCAGAAATTCATGCACTTACACAAACTCACTCATTCACTATACTTACAGGGTGTCCCAGAGGGTCTTATCACCTGTAATCCTCCAATAGGGAATTTTGTGCCCTAGGTTTGTTTATGAGGATATCTTAGTTTTTTACGGAACTAATTTTCAACCCGTCTCTAATTTCGTTGAAGAAACAAGAGCTAAGGCCAAAACGGACAAAAATACACATCAGAATTCAGGAAGTGAGCTCTCGCCATGCCATGCCATGCCGCACATTCTGAAAGAAGATCAGATCACAAAAGTTTTCCTGCTGCCTGTGACTCAAGTCGAGTGACAAAAAGTCGATCCTTGCTGTCCTCGTCCTCGTCCCCTTGGCCCTTACAGCTGAATGGGTTCGGAAGTTAATGAAACCTGTTCAGGCAAGAATTTATTAGGACTAATTTTTTGTTGCCGAAGGACGGTTGGACACAGAGACCTAGAAAACTCAGTTAAGTGGTAGTAGCACTTAAATACTACTAGACCACGTATCTCCTACTGCTGATACTTATAGTATAGCCAATGCTCGATCGGTCCCTCTTAAGAAAATAGAATCGGTGGAGACCCGTACCGAACGATCATTAGCTGCCGTTGGGGAAGAAGAATGGAAGGAAGGGAATGCTTAAAGCACAAAGTAAGTGAAACTGTTTTTGGGAAGGGAGAAAGTGAACTTTTACCACGTCAAATACCGTCGCGTCCACATTTCCCACTACAAAGGAGATGAGATAGGGAAGAAGAAGAAGAAGAGAACACAGGTCATTACTTGAGAGTAGTGGGAAACTGTTTTGCATTTTATGAAGCCAATTTCAGACGGTGGTGGCACTACACTGTAGTACGTACGTTACGTTACGTACACACCCATCCCAACATCTAGATTTTCGTGGCAGTGGCAGTGGCGGAAAGTAGTTAAAACCACTTGGAGACTTTCCATTACTCTCTCGTCGACAAAACTTTTCTCTGCCAGGAAAGACAAGGAGGGAGGGAGCCTTGTTCCTTAGTTGGCGCTGGGGCTTTTCTGAATTCTGGAAAGGAAGCTATACAATTCATTCATACAGGGAGGAAGGAAGTTCATGTCTTGTCTAAATATGCAAGAGGACGAACAACGAACGAACGGGCAATGAAACCAACACAGACTAAGAAATGAACTTGGAAAACTCACTAACGTAACGAACGAACGTATAAGAGCATCTGACCCTCCACAAATTAAAATAAGAGAGTGGAGAGAAAGTCGGTCCATATGTTGAGGCACATAAAATAAGAGATTCATCACTTTCCCCAAAAAACTCAGGCGAGACCTTCCTGCTTTTGAGTAGAAATTGATACGAGCATCATAGCAAGCCCGGTTTAGAAAAATTTACTATTTTTGTTTTGTTTTAGTTCTTCAAAAAAGGAGAAAAAGGCCATAAACAAAAAATGCGATGAAAATATGTTGCAACTCAAGGCTAGGCTAGTTCAAGATGAAAACTATGAACAACATTGTAGGGTACAAAGTACAAAAGAAAAAGCCAGAGCTAAAGCCCATGCTGCCGTAAAATAAAATGTAAAATAAGAAAAGACGGATATTGTGTATAGGCAGGGAGACAAGAGTTGGGAGACTTTGAAACTTTGATTCATGTGTTCATGGTGCTGGTGCTGGTGCTTCTCCCACTCACTATTCCCCTATAATAATAAGTCTATAAAATCTTTAGAGCCAAAGGAAAGGAATCAGAAAAGAAAACTACGGCGAACGAATGAGAGAAAGTAGCAGGAGCACCGATCCGTCAGTCACTCAGTCAAGGATAGACAAATGAAAATCGATTTAACTGTACAAATTGCTCCCTTTCCATTTATTATTTTACAACAACTTTATTCTCCTTTGCATTTTCATTTTCTCTTCCCCACTTTTCCTTTGTTTGACTTTTGTGCAGAAAATCCACAAGAAAGGGAGTCGTGAACCAGAAACTGCAAAGTACAAGGGAATATGATACGTAATCGGATTAAACTGCAAAGTCAGTTCCAAAGGCAAGGCGCTTGTTTGTCAATCCGATTTGGAGTTTTAAAAATAACATTCGGTTTACATTTTTCAAGTCGTATGTGTGCGTGAGCTCGACTCCTTTGTACAATTATTCTTAATTAAGGTCTCGTAACTCGAAAATAAAGATAACATCCAGCTCATTCCACCTATCAACAAACAAAGAATTCATGTCCGGAACCGGGGATCTCATTACTCTCACATGAGGAGGTGAGATATGGTAGAAAAAGTCAAACAAACCCTCGCAGATATATTACTGTAGCTAGCTAGGGCGTAGCCATTGGAAAGGGCAGTGACCAAAAGCTAAAACCACAAAAAATTGTGGATTTGATAACATCTCGAGACAGCAGGGCCTAAAATTTAGCGTAGGACTTGGACCTTCTGTTTGACCTAAAAAAATTACAAATGCAGTACACTGATGCGAAAACGAAAGACTGTAGGCAGCAGGTGACAGTTCTCCGGAAAATCCGGTCTGAACTGGTCTGGTTAATAAAATAATTGAATCCAAATTGATTCTCCGAACCTATCTGTCAAGATAATTTAATAATTTTTGCTATATAGTATAAATCTACATATAGTTTATATTCCCTAAAAAAAAGAATTCTTTTATGACCAAAAGCTAAAACCACAAAAAATTGTGGATTTGATAACATCTCGTGACAGCAGGGCCTAAAATTTAGCGTAGGACTTGGACCTTCTGTTTGACCTAAAAAAATTACAAATGCAGTATACTGATGCGAAAACGAAAAACTGTAGGCAGCAGGTGACAGTTCTCCGGAAAATCCGGTCTGCTGAACTGCTCAGGTTAGCAAAATATTTGAATCCAAATTGATTCTCCGAACCTATCTGTCAAGATAATTTAATAATTTTTGCTATATAGTATAAATCTACATATAGTTTATATTCCCTAAAAAAGAATTCATTTAATTTCTAAATAATAATTCAATTGTGCATATTTTTAAGAAATTTTGAACTAAGCTTCTGAGGAACACCCCAAAAATTACCTTGTTGATGATATCAGTTAATAAACTAAATAGGATTCGTCAAAGTTTCGTGTCAAAGTATCGTCGAACGAATAACAGTACTATAGAAAGATATGAAAACTACATTTCTCTGGCTGACTCTGACTTGAGTTTGGACATTTGGGCTTTGAGCATGGACTGCATGAAGTGAAAGTGACTGAATCAACAAAACTGACTGGTACTACCTACCAAACCACAACGGAGAAGAAAAAGAAGGAAGAAATAAGTTTGAAAATAGGGAATAAGAAAAAAAAGAAACGAAATGCAAATGCAAATTCAGTCACGCACACTGCTGCACTGCACACACACTTCCTTCATGCCAGTGTTGATTTTCCTTCGACCACACCACAACCCCGAAATTATTTCTTAAAATTGAACCATAACTCTATTAAAATTACTAATATTTTTCACATTACAAGCAGGAGAAAACTATTTTACTTACGTTTAGACACGCACCTAAGCAGCCTTTGCTTGGTTTTGGCCTAAATCCAATTCAATGCGTAAAGTTTGGGAGTCAAAGTCACGGTCTTCCTATTCCTGATGACTTTTCAACTTTTATTTCCTGTTCTCATGAATGACACTTCTTTCTCGGGTTTCTATTCCACAGCACTTGGTTCTATTTTGAGGTACTGTACTGATTTAAGGAAATTATAGTTTGTTAATTATTATATCCAATGGTACAAGGAAAGTCTATACGAATTTTTATGTCATTTCAACATTATCATATGTTTTTCGATATGATAATGTGATAATAATTATCCGAAGATGCATTATCTAGAATTATATGCGTTTTAAGATTTAATTTCATTTTATAAAATAAATTGTTAAATCACGGCGACTTATGAGGGCTATGCGAATAAATGTCTGCAAAGCCCAACGTAATTTCCTCAACTCAAAATCATCCTTGTGGAAAATACGAGGGAATGCTAGGAAAGCCCTCATCCACCGAAGCTCAACCGGAAATAGGGACATAAAAATTCTGAGACCCGAATTTGGAGCTGGCTTGCTTGCTTGAGTTTTGAAAATATATAGTGTGTCATGGGGAAGTATCCGGCTTTGAATCGATTTCACGACATGTACTGTGGGTTGGTGGATAGATCAGAGGGAAAATGATCAGAGTGACAGACAAAGCAATAATAGTGTGGAGAGTGAGATTGTCATTCGGAAATAGTGAAAGTCATGAGGAAGATGAAGTATGAGATGAAAATGCGCACTGCTGAGCACGAGGGGAAAAGTGTCCATACACTACTACATCACAGTTCTGTAGTAAAAAGGGCCCGTCAGTACCTTGGAAAATTTTCGCTGTCATTGACGCTACGCCGCTAAAGGTTGCTCCAGAAAACTAACCAATTTCGACCTTTAGCTTTTTAAAAAAATTCAACCCCAAGTTCAAAGGCCAATCTCATTTATTTTTTTCCTGTACAGAAAAATTGGAAAAGAGAAAATCGCTTCACTTCACTTCATGTGCAACTCTTGAGTTGACTAGCTGTTTCATTTCATATTATAAATGCCAAAAGAGGCAAAGAGGATGGAAGGAGATCATAAGTTCAAGACCTTATCCGGAAAAGCATATTCAGATAGTATGTCTGATCAATCATGGGGTTCTATGGAAAGTGTGACAAGGGAAGGAAGGGGATTTCAAAATTGCATTGCACATTGCATGCCAGGCCAGGAAAAGACGATCAGCCAATACATTCTTCACGCCAATGCTAATGGCTATAAGCTTACTATTTTTTGACAATAACAGTTTTATTCCATTAGTAGTTTTAGCATTATTGGATTTCCTCTAAGGGAACAATGACTTTATTTTTTTGTATAAACCTTTAGCTAGCCCTCAAGCCAAACTGGCAAATAAACTATTATTTTTTCGAAACCTCTCATCCTGAAAGTGATTTTGTATGATGTGATACTGATGGCCGGACATTAAATTTTTGAAGATATTTCTACCAAAGAAACTCAATTTCCTGCTATCTCACCCATGTCTTCCTTTCCTTTTCCGTATTTGCTCAAGATTCAACAAGAATTTTCTACTTCATACTGGCTGAAAAGCTAAAACTAAAACTGGCAAGCACGGATGGCGTATTCAGGAAATGAAATTTTTCTCTTGTTGTGTTCCCGCACACCGGATTAAATTGTAAAGTTAATAATTACACACTACTTAGCTCCGGGAAAGCAAAAACGGATTTTGTTAAAACTGTAAAATCCGGATTTTATGAAGTCAAGCCAAACCAAACGTACGTACGTCCAAGTGAGTTCATAACACACTCAACTCACTCAATTAAGGTAAATCCTAATTCCAGAGTTGTTCAAGTAATTAAGGGCAAATTGAGCTCATTGCTTAAGCTGAGAGAGGAAAGTATCATAATCCTAATTTGCATAGAAGCATGAAGTACAAAAGTAAGGATAATTCCATACTCCTCTCTGCAGAAAGGATTTACGCACGGGAAATCTAGCACTGTGTGCAAAAACAAAACCAGGGCGAAGCCTAAGCCTTAAGTTTTAAGCCTAAGCAAGCATTTGCAAACGCACCAGGATTAAAGAGAAAGCTAGTCGACTTGACTTGACTAGTTGAGTAGGATTGGGGTTTTGAATTCGTGAACTAGTTTAATTCTTTAATGACCATCAGGGAAAGGACGGGAAGAGAAAGTAATACTTTCTCTCTGCAAACACATTCGAACAAACTCCTCAATTCTATACTATATGTGCAAACACGGATAACACTAGGAAGGCTAAGGCTAAGGCTAGAACAGATTGTCGACAGACCTTTTCAGGCCAGCCAGGGCAGCAGAGAGACAGAAGTGAGAGAGAAGTCAACTTGCAAATCCAAATTTAATTATTCCACTCACGAACCGTCTCATTCCATTCTCATTAGAATAATGAATACAAATCAGGTACATTGGCAAAGGGATGTGAACTCATGTCCACATTTAGTCCGTTCCTTCCTTGGCTGGCTAAGCTTGGCCAAACCGAATTCCTGATATCTCGTGCCCGTGGTTGCGTAAAGTATGTGCGTAGCCCAACCAAATTGACCAAAAATCACGTATTTCTCATTCTAGCAAACTTTTTAAGTTCTGGGGACTCAAAACGTACGCAAACCACTCTGCTATGATTGTGGCTCGTCATTTTGACCAAAAATAATTTGTAAGATCGATTCTCTCTCGCAAAGAGCCATACCGCAATCCGCAATGTACAAGAACAGAACATTTCCGGGAGGACGATGATGCTGATGCACAAACAACCGACCGACCATACATGGAAAATGATTCACGGCCAATGGGAGTTATGGCAGTTAGTGTGGAATTTTGGGAGAAAAGAGAGTTCCGGATACTAAAATGAAGACAGCTGTCAGTTTGATGATAACATAATTTATCACACTGAACTCCATACAAGAATGTACGTACGTACGTACACACTTACATTCATTTCATTCGCCAACCTTTATCTTTGCGAACAGACTTTCCCTGTGGTTACTTTACTTGACTGCTTTACCCGGCCCTGGTACATGAAAACAGGAGAGACTAAATAAATACACAAACCCCTCAAAACTTCTCACGTTCTTCTGCTCTGGGAAGTTCTTTGAGGAAGTTTTCTTTTGCAGGGCAGAGCTATGAGCTCACCGCAAGCAAAGTGAAGGAGAACATCAGAGGAAGAAGTCTGTCTTTGCTGACAAGTCTCTTCCCCCCACACCTTATTGTTTTCAGTGACATGACATAATAAGACATGGCTTTCACTTTCAACGATTCCTTTCCTTTCATCGTGAGCCTTAGCCTAGTTCCAGGAACAAAATGAATTACATTGCATTGTAACCTCTACACCCCGCCTGTTAAAACAGAGAACCTTTGTCTATGGAAATTAACATCACGTATTAGTATTCTGTCAACAATTGGGTAATATATAACAATAAGATCAGGTACGCTGACAAATTATATATTCGACAAATTCTGTCTGATAAAAAACAAACCCACTGCATATTGGTTTTAAATTCAATATTAAAATCCTAATCCAAGTTTCTCCACTTCAGTTTTACGTGAGGAACTGAAGAGTACAAGAACCGACGCCAACCAAGGGACAAAGAAACTTTCTCCACTCCTACTCTTATTTCTCCTGAAGAGACCAACACACCATCTAGCACACTGGAATGCCATTTCCTGGAAGAACTAAAGTTTCTCGGTGTTGCGTAACTTGAGGCGGAACCCGGTGCTCGTGCCAAACACCGAGTCTCATTGACAACTTAACTAAATGGCAACTGCCAGCCTAATTTTCCCACTTCGCGAATGAATCGATTTATTAATATATTCCGTGTTGAAACGTATGTAAAATTTTATTTTACATGTTGCATTAAATTCTCGATTCAAGGTTATAACATCGGATAACGCTAGAATTAGACGATAGCGTTTTACAGAAACTATTTCTACAATTTCTTATAACCCATAAAAACCTATAATGTAACTCACATCTCTGTCTTACGACAACTTGTATTTTTGTATTCATACTTGCGATACATTTTAATTCAATTTACTCGTTTTGCTTTGCGAAACGAATTTCTTTTTGCAAAACTAACTATATGACTCCACCGCTATCCTCAACACAAATAAATAATTTAATAGTTAAATTAAAAAAAAAGCCCAATATTACTATCAGCGTGTATTTACAGTGTGCGCCTCTGAAGTGAGGTTATTGTGCTAACACAATAAAATGGTGAATTGAGCATTGTTCGCCATCGTCGCAGGGCAGTCAACCCAGCCGTATTTGTACTATCACCTGTGAATTGCAATTTTCCAATCCTTATTCAGAAGTCAGTCAGTCAAAATTCATAAATTATCCTGTTAGAATTTGATTGAGGATCAAGTCAGTCGTCAGTCTGAGGATGGCAACTCAAGATTTGAATCAAAATCTTTGAAAAAGTTGGATTTTGATTTAGGAATGGCAGGTAATTCATGATAGCAGCAGGGAAGAGGATCAATCTTAAAAAATTCGTCCTCCAGTGCCTACAAAAACCAAATGAAATTACAACTCACGTTATGCATAAGAGCATTAACCAAGGTGTTTCAAAACGTTCGTATTACCTTCTGGGCAGAGATTCGACAGTTTGAATCATAAAGTAAAAACTTTCCCAGGTACTCAGTACAGTTGGGAATATCACTAGGCACAAGTGTGTCCATTGGAATGGGGCTCGTTTTTACGAAAGTAATTTTATTGTAATCTGGAAGAGAAGTCCTCCCAGGCCATGATTTTTCATCTGGTGTTCCTAACGCTGATATGACTTTAAATAATTGGTCAATGTCATTCTCTCCCTAAAATAGAAGAATAATGAAATTGTTAAAAAAAATAATTCGTATAATCGTGTGCATAATTCATGTTTTGATACTTACAGCAAACAAAGGTTCTCCTTTCATCATTTCTGCAAAAATACAACCAGCTGCCCATAAGTCTACTCCCTCGTTGTAATACCTTGCTCCGTACAGAAGCTCAGGAGCACGATACCATCTCGTTGCAACTTGGTGTGAAAAGGCACGGCGTTCCCCAGGGAAAAATAGTCGACAAAGACCAAAGTCTCCAATTTTTAGCATTTTGTCTTCGGCAATGAGTAAGTTTGCTGGTTTCAGGTCCTGTTTAATTTAAAATATAAAAGTTTATTAATGCCTTTGATCTCTTTCGAAATAAATTGGTTAAAAAATTGATTCAAGCCTTTCTACTCACTCTGTGCATAAGATGATTTTGATGAAGGAACGCTAATCCCCTGAGGATCATTTGCATGTAGCATTTTGCTTGTGATCCTGTTAGCTTGTAAGAGTCCAATATCTCCCATAAGTTAGAAGGCATGTATTCAAACACGAGAACAAAGCTCAATCCTTGAGGAAAGACGTCTATAAGGTAGACAATGTTTTCATGATTCTCAATGTACTGCAAAGACTTGATCTCTCGTATAACTTGGATGGGTATTCCCTCTTCGCTGATTTTCTTCAGTGTCACCTTTTTTAACGCAACAAATCTTCTGCTTGCAATGTGTTGAGCCTTGAGAACAATCCCATGCGCTCCTTCACCGACCGTACCGTGAACATCGTACTCTGTTATTTTTGATGCCATACCGGTAACCTACCTGCGAAATCCAATAAATCACAATATACACATTTGCTTTATACATAACATTACATT